>DWMA01000761.1:0-10028 GCA_018252035.1 Urbanus sp. 3 SS-2014
ATGTTCAAAGGCGACGGTGGCTACTTTCCATCAGGTAGCCTTATAAAAAAAAGTTAAGCACATATATATTTTTAGGTTATCTATATTTTCTTAGGTCATATTGCAATACACATACACAAACTCCGCACAGACAACATCAACAATCTACATCTGTAACTTGTATGTTAGTCAATGAGTCTTATGACGTAACATTTTGAATGAATATCGAAATGCTTGTTAGATCCATCTTATTGGATGTGCTTTAAATCTAAGGTGAATGTTCAAAGAATGCTTCTAAAAATATTTACGCAGCAGTGCTTACTTGATATTGATGATATTGGACATTCCAACTTAGGCCACAGGTGTAGTAAGTAGCATCGTATGACCGAATTAACTCCATTTATTGCTATGCACACATGTTAGAAAATGAGGCCATACTCTTTTATTATTCGCTGATAGGAGATGATAAAAGGATCTGGAATAATTTACTATCGATAACACCATATAGCTAAGAGAGGTGTTACATGCATATTACACACATAACTGCATTTTCAGTACACCTATAATACGATCATAGATACTAAAGAATGTATAACAAGAAAGGTCTCGGAAGCAATAAGTGATCAAACTTGTCAGCGTGTCATTACTCGGACGATGATACGGGGTTGCCGTCAGCAATCATGTCTGGAAAGGAAATGTCTATATTAATGTGACGCTAATGCCACTACAAATATGGACTTAAGACATTATTGAGAGAATGAGCGGGAATGATAGATGAATGTTGATGAATGAAAGAGAGATGTTTTGAACGAAAGAATATTTGATGTGCGATCAAAAAGATACGACAAATGAAATTTGTTAAAATATGAATAATGATTTTGGCGGTGGAAAGACAACAGATTGATGAAGAGTTTGTGACGTTATGTTATTTCGTAAAAAAAAGACATAGTGGAAGAAAAATAAATATTTAGATGAAGAGACAAGGAAAAGATTGCAGAAGAAAATAGAAGGAAAGAAGCATCGGATTGTTTTTTTCAATAAATTTACATCAGACGTGAGAAAGCCTATGTCTCCTACACATAGATTTTCTTACGCATGGTAATATATAATTACATATAGTGTTTTAGTTATATATGTAATTCATTTATTTATCACCCTTTAGGAATTTTGAGTACTAACAAGACATTAATTAAATTCCGTCCCTGCATTTAAATTGAATACCGTAACGTGTACTTGTAGTTATACCGTCAATGGCAGCATGACAAGTCCGTTAAAAACGGTTCATGTAATTAGTGACATTAGAATTAGTAATGACGCATCTCGAGACGTTTGCGGGGAAGTCGAGTTTTGCGGTATTGGAAGATTGAGGTGAGTGGGTCCGATTAAATGTTGTTTCCGTAGTTGACGAAGTTAAGCTTTCTCTTTAATAATTACGAGGTTTAGCTGTTTGCATCTGCGTGCATCCTTATACACGTTATTTAAATTTCCAAGGAATTGTTCTTTTTCTGAGGTAAAAGGAGCCATGTCTCTTTTATGTCTATTTCTATCTAATATCTCACGTCACTTCCCATCTTATTGGATTATTTTGCTGCAAGCCAAAATATGTATAAATAATGTAAATATGTTATTTTTGTCAGTACGTTCTTTGTTACCTTTAGTTGCTTTAATAATATGTCAAAAAATAATATAAATTGTTTTTGCCATGAAGATACTATTTCATAAGTTTATCAATATGGATTGTTTTCAAAAATTATGGCAAGTTTGTTTCCTTCTCGGTCGTTCTTTATAATGCGTGAGTGAGAAACATATTAAAAAAAAAAACAAAAATGCATTTATTTAAGAAAATCCTTAAATAATACTATTGGGGGTAACCTGATAAGTAGGAACACCTGTAATAGGATTGCCTCGCTTTTCCAAAGTTGAGTATCTTAATTAGGATTGTATGTACATATTAACACTATATTCAATACAATACACATACATAGCCACTGTTTAGGATAACATATTTATTGAATCCAGTTTTAATGCTTTGCCATTACAATTTATTCGTGCCGATAGGTGTCCATGTCGTTATTTGGTTCAACCGAAATCCGGTTGCCTGACGTTAGTTATTTCACTACTTGCTACGAACACTGATTGTCCGATTTAGACTGAATTATGGTCGTTTGTAGGATAATGCGGCTTATACCTGCAGCTGAACGCTGCGGCAATTGCGGCATACTGAAATATTATCCATGGTATAAGTAAAGTTTGATTTCAATGTTCACACTTTGTCACCAGCGGAGAATCCTTGATGTTAAACGCATTATGGACCCATATTACTGAAACTGTAATTCTGCCTGAAGTAGATTATTTATAGACCTATAAGTACGAAGTCGTTGAATCTCTTGCAAGTAACATAGAATTAGGCATACATCAATACGACTGTACTTTTTTTTGATGACGAGGGGGAAACCTTCGAAAGGTACCCCACGCGTACCTTTCGAAGTACGCGTGCCTTACGTAACTGCGTTTTCTTCTGGACTGTTGGGTTTCCTTAGTACCTTCAGTATGACGACCACATTTATATCTTTGCATTTCTGAAAGGTCTAAATAAATATTTTGCTCTATACATTTTGTTTATGTAAGCTATTAAGATAAGATTCGCAGATAGCAGCCTTTGTAAGTCAATTTGGAAGTCAAAATATATTTTAGACTCGGAATCCAGTTGCGCTGTAAGTAAATGTCGATCATAATGTTTGAGAGTAATTCCATTGTAAATATCACAATCAAATAATGGGTTAAGTATACTTCACAACAGACGTCAGTCGTTTCGACCGGAGTGATTGCATAGAGTTATTATACTTAGAGTAGGCGAGCCACAAGCCGGCATGTCAAAATTAAAAAAAAAAAAAAAACAAACAAAAAAAACTTATTCAAAGTAGATCTTTAAGAGAAATATTTTTGAACGTCAATTAAACACTACCACCACTTCACAAGATGTTTCTTTATGCAGAAGAAGCGGCATAAGAAACTCCTTAAAGCATATCTTTGCAGCTTTAAAGCAAAGAAAGGTTTCATGTATACAATGTCAGCTTACTCTAATAACATGTGGAGCTGGAGCTACCTCAGACCGTCAATTTTATCAGTCAAACAATAACTTGTTTCATAGTATGTTTTTTGCACAGATTTTGTTTAATTACCAGTTTAAATTTATCTGTGAGATTCGTAATAAGGTCCGGTATTTTATTGTAGTAGCGAACACAGTTGCCCATGTCAGTGCGAGTGTACAACAAATAATATAGAGGGGAAGATGACAAACCTATACTTATCTTTGTCTAATCACTTTATTAGATTAGTTGGTCTCATTTGCTTTTTCTTTCTTTTTCGATAGGCTTACTTTAAGCTGGTTCCTCTTCTCTTAGTACAATAACTCTATGAGTGATTGTGATCATTTCATTAAGCTTGCAAAACAGACATTAGGATCGGCATTGATTTGTTTGACGTTATTCTAAAGCGAAACTCGTTAATTGTGTAAAATGTGGTTTTACATTGTTAACGGTTTAATTAAATCAAAGTTATCGACATTCATTAACTGGTTCCGATATGGAATGAGTGACATGAACAGGGAATGGGTAATACGACATTTGCATTTCATTTATTTAATCCATATCAATTCTGCAATGTCTAAGTATAATTTAATCAAGTGTATTTTTATAAGGTCATTTAATGCTACATTTTCATACGCATAAGAAAACGCTTGTTTGTCGCAAACATGATAATATGTATCTGTATTTAATCGAAGTATGTAAACAATTAGACTTGTTACTATGTATTACTTCGTAGCGCTTTTTCTTTTACTGTATCGCGTAAAAAAAATTGTAAAATAAATAAATAACGTTACATGTATCATAATCTAAGATAAACTAGCATGTCAGCTGACGTCTTTTTACTCAGCAAACCAGAAGCCAAATACTGTATGTCCAATGTCTATGTCCTATGTCCAAACGGCATCTTCTTGTTTGATATTGAAATATTGCACACAAAGTTTGCGTATGAATTAATTAAAAACCAACTACATGAAACTGTGAATTTGTACAGAAGAATAGAATATAAATAACAATTCGCAAGATTGCATCAACTACCATTTAGTCGGGCGAACCTATACCCGTGCTCAAAACGTTCACTGTATCGTTAGGGCCATAGTAACGATGTTAATTTACATTTCGTGTGTTTTGAACAAATGCGTTTAGTAGGTCAGACTCAGCGCAAACGTTTGGGCAGAGTAGGGCTGCGAGGCGTCCGGATTAGGCCGGACATAGTTAGGATGGTTTTAACTATTTAACTGATCGTTTTGAAGTTTTTAGCATACCTTGGCAGGGGTCTAGGAAAGGACATACAGTAACTTTCATCCCAAAAAAGATACTACTCCGGAGGGATATAAAATTACTTTTATACCTACAATCTACGTATTTCATACCTGAGGCCTCTTGATCCGAATGAATAGCATTTACAATTTGCATTATACCTGACGTATACAATGGTAACTATTATAAACACGTATATGCACACATTAACGCGAGCGAAACCGTGCTTAAAAACGAATCCTTAATAATTTAGGGAGTCCGGTCTTACCCAAATGTCCGGTCAAATTTGTTGGTCTGTCCGGCCATGAGGTATGACGGCCTGGCAACCCTAGGTCCGAGACACCTGCTAAGCAACAAATAGGCGCCGTAAATGTACCTCTTATACGAGGCGTGGGCGTTTGCACGGATATGCATCGTTTGGTTGCCTACTACTTTCCGTTGGCTAAATTTGGCACAGGATTTACGATGCTCCTCGAAACTGGATTAGTTAAACTAAAATCTGGTTATACGACTAAAGGTAATTTTAACATAGGGTAAGCTATTTATGAGATATTTGCTACTACTATAGTAAATTGTTTATTTTTAGATTTTGCCCTTCATTATCTAACAGAAGGATGTTGTCAGTCTAACCAGTAATTTTATATTCATGTAAACTGATATTTTTGAAACACCTTTGTTATTAAAATTTGAAGATGTAAGATTTTTATTTAAATATGTTGTAAATAATTTAGTTGCTAGAGTCATATCTTAATTGTAGATTTTTGTTTATCTTCTTGATTTATTATTCGCAACAAAAACATTGTTCCTCATTCTATAGAAATACATGAAAAATATTAATATGACTCAAAGTGTTTGTTCATTGAATTACAAACGCTAATAAATGTACATTTAGAAATATCTAAACCAATTGTGCAAATAACATTTGACACCGTTTCGAATCTATTAGATCTGTAATGTCTGTAACCCTTTCAAGAATCTAAAGAAAACTTAATGTTGCTTGTACATAAATATTATTAACAATTTTATTAGAGTTTACTGTTTTTCATAATTCAAAAGCTGACTCATCTTTTCTCTATTTTTTTTAATGAATTCAGCGCGCGAAATCCATCTCTCACCCTGACTCCTCTGACAGCTAACTAGAGCTGGAACGTCAACTCTTGTGATGCGTCTAACAATATGTAGTATTTAATGTTTAGTTTCCTACGTTCGATTTGGTCATTGGAACCAGGAAAAGTACATTCCTTAGTCTTTCAGTAAATGTTAAAACCGTTTTTGCTACTTTAGTTGTACCTCAAACGGCCATTCATTTAGCGTGTCTATGTCTCCCTTGTCTAATATGGAGCCGCTGTGCTCAGACAGTATTATAATACGTTTATGGGACATAATGTCCTCTAACGTTCGAAGGATCGTTTCTATCTTCTTCAACGTTTACGCGTTTCTCGTTTTGACTAAACTTTTAGTTCTATACATGGTCTTAGGGACTTATCGGTTTTTGTACTAGAATTTTCCTTACGTGTGTATTTTTTTGTATGTTTTTTTTTTAATCGTGGTTTTAAATTCTTGGGGTTTGGAACATAGATTTTAAATAGTTTTTTTTAGCATTTTTTTTACTCTGTTCAGGGTATTAAAAGTTTTTAAATGGGTACATGGTGTTGAACAATCTTTAATTCCACATTTATGTATCCTTTTATTAAATTTGAAAATGCATTAATACTGTTATTTTTTCTTTTAGTTCTATCGAGTAATCGTTAAGTTTTAGGATCATGTTGATCTAAATGTCAATATTGCATCTCTTTGTTCAGAGTAGTTTAGACCTTTTCAAACGTTTTAATGCCGATGAAAACTGGGTTTCTAGTTTTGGTGTTATTTGACTGTACTTAAAAGGTGATTAGACAATTGTTCTAAGCTTAGCCAACTGTAGTGGAAAATATATTCATTCTTTACTTATTATGGATATTCCATATAAGTTAGGTCCTAGTTTAGCTTTTTATGTCTAATTAGCATTATGCTCCGTGCTTACTTTATTGTCTTTATCAGATGTCCTTTGTTCCTCCGACATAAAACTTAAGATTTCATCCAAAATTGCGAATGTCTCGTGAGAACTTAATTAAAGTTCCAATATTTAACTGTAATATACATTTTATTCTGTCGTATATGTACCTAATCCATAACATAAAATTAAAGATAAATACGGAAATCATAGATTTTATTTGCAATTCAATAATCTTTACAACGTGTCCTCATAAAAAAGATACAAACAACGAATGTAATTAATAAATCACGTTTGCCATTATATTTGATGAATAACATAAAAATAAATATGTTTAGATTTGCACGAAAACTGAACCTTCGTCGATTTCAAAATGACCTTTTTTTTCTGAGCATAGTTAAGCGAAATCCTTTTACACTGACTACTATTGTGATTTTTGGGAAAGACTGGTATTTTGACAGGACCGTAAAAGAGAAATCAATTAATAATATAAAATTTTAACCAAATTATTGGCAGAATTTAATATACCTAACACCCATAGTATAACCTTAAAAATAAATAAAATGAATAGCTGTATCGATCGTAATGAATAAATCACGTGTGTAATTATATTTCATGGTGTACGAGGTGATAAACACGAGATTAGCAACAAACATTCCGTGTTACGCGATCTTTGTCACGGACAAATTAGCTTTACCTACACCTACATAATATACACAGGTACCAGACTAGTGTTGTGCTTTATCGATAGAAGTTTGTTTGAAGCGATATTTCTTTTTAATTTTTTCGTATACGGCTTTATTGTTTGTTTTAACGTTCAGTTATGATACTATCTAAATAAAATTCATTAGTATAAGTTAGTTTAAATATACGGTACATGGCTGCAAGATAGTTTTATTCAAGTCTCACAAAAAATGGCTTCATCTTCTAAATTTACTAATCAAACACAAACACTGGTAGTTCTAATTTGTCACTTGAACTTATTTTAAAGGCGTTTATAAAAATCTGTTATTTAAATAATAGAATAAATATAAAACTTTAAGCTGATCATAAATTCAGCTGCCAAATAAGCTACAACCTATGTATCTGAAATTAACCTTTTAACTTATTAAGAAAATTTTCAACCAACAAAACCGAAACATCGAATCATTAGAATCGATTACCTGCTATAAAATATATTCGAACAAGACATCACTACTCGGAAGTGACTTACCGACCGTCTGTATCTTCCCACACTGGTGTTGCACAAAATTTATTAAGACCAATTATCCCAAGTCCTTCGACATTCAGTAATTGTCCGATAAATTGTTCAATTGAAAGTAATAGCTTAATCACGATAATTTGTTTCCCAGACGGCTCTATAGGTTTCTCTGTAACATGATAAAAGCTTATAAATTGTTTGATTGTCGATATATTACGTCATCACGTAAATAAACGCCCGTAAATAAACTTATATCGGTGTATTTTTATGTCGAAGGATTCGGACGTGTCCCAGTAGTTAAATTAAAAAGTAGTTAAATTTTGCTGATCTTTTGAAATGTTCAAAATGCATAACTGTTTTATGCAAACGGTTGGCAGTCGCAAAATGCCAAAAATCAATTAGTAGAGCAAATTCTTCTACTACCGTATTAAATAACTTGCACAGTAAAGGTACCTACTTATGTTATCCAATAAAATCTTCCGAAATACTTTACTTTTTCAAAATCACATATTTTGTGTCTAAGGCAGACAGAACTTTCAATTTCATAAATTATTGGATCTGTTTGAGAGCGAAATTTTCTCAATAATATTTATCATTTCCGCTCTTTCGCTTTTCATAATAACAGTTCTGCAGTTCTGAATTTTCGTCTAGATTGCTGTTATCTATGGCGTTTAGCATGCTTCCCGAACACACACGATTAAGTATCACTTGCACCATGTTCTCAAATTGCCTCATTTACCCATTGCTTCCTCAATGAAGGAGCTTTCCACGAAGCTTTCAACGTAAGAATATCATTAAGTAATTCACCGTAAACGTGGCGTAGTTAGTTTTCTAATTGATTAGTTACAGCTTTGCTTGCATGAATTGTTTTTAGAAATTTCTATGTATGTATGTATGAGGTAAGATAAATTTTCAAGTAAGAAGTACCTATTAAAAGGAAGGAAAAGATTTTTGATTTTAAAAATGTGTTGAAATCTAATAACCTTACATTAAGCTGCCTACTGATATCTTATGAGATTTTCTTTTGTTTTTTTTTTTGGATAAAATTATAGAAAAGTTCTAAGGCAGGTCTGCTTGAAGAGTAAATTGAAATGAATGCTGTATGCGTGTCTGCCTTACCAATTCTTTCAAACAACAACAACAACACAACGCTTAACTTTTATTAGCCAGAAATTCGTGTAACTACGACGCCTCCATAGCCGAAGGGTTCTACCATCGGTAATTAGATTGAATCCTACATTTATGTATGCAACTCATTATTGTCGCATATATTTATATGCATCAGTACACGACTATCGGGTGGGCTGACTTCCTGTTTGCATTGCACAATTGTTTAGCACATCTTGAATTAAATTCTTTACCAAACATATATTGAGCTGTGCTATAAACATTGTACAGGATGATCAAAAATGAGAATACACAAAAAATCTAATATCTCTAAAGTTTTATACCTATAGACATCTAAGAATTTCCTTTGATGATGCAATGCCATCTTCATTTTTAGATTGGTTGAATACTCTAATGTGAGCAAAAAGGATTATGAGGCCTTATTAGTGTGTAACTCCTAAGCTTTATATATTGATATTTAATGAGGTTGACGTCAGTTAAATACCCATGACCATACTAAAATCCTGAGGTCACTATTACCTGTTTCTAAATAAATCGTTTACATGTTAAATACCTATAAGTAGGTATACACTTATGTGCCCATTCGTTGGTCATATTTTATTTATTTGCAATCCTAAGAACTATAAAACTGAAAAGTTACGATTATCCTTCTTCAATTTGACACAAATAGTCAAAAGATTTACTACACGTCGCATCAATCGCTTTTTCCATTTTGGTTTTATTTGAATGATCTTAGCAAATACCTACATAAATACGTAACATTAGCTTAAAACTGAAGGTTATACCTACAACTTTTATGTCCTATCTTATTCGATGAATAAAATAAGACAATGTCTAAAGTCCACGATCATAATAAAATCTATTTTATGATCTTCGATCAGATTGCAATATGAGTTGTTTTGGAATCGGCTACCTACCGCGTTAAATTGTGGTTGCGATGACAGTATCTGGCTTAAATTTGCATTAGAAATTTAACAACAAATACCAAAACGATAACTGCTATATTACGCTGCTGTTTACTTATAGTTTACATTGTATAGAAATTAGTTTTTTTTTTCAAAATAAGCCGTAATAACACAAATATATTTTGACATGGCTGACAGACAATTATATGTTGTTTTTATTTATTTATGTAGTCATAGAATCCCCTATTATGTATTAAGAATTATTATCGTGGAATGTCCTAATTGAATGTAGGTACTTACTGTCTTTCCAGTCTTTCCTACTTGAGAGACCCTTTTCCGGCAGTGAAAGTTATTAGTTTATTAGTTAATAGCTGATCCCCGCGGTTTCACCCGCGTTTAAAAAATATTAAGGAACACATTTAAACATAACCGCGGGGATCAGCTAGTAATACATATATTGATGTTTTTCTAGTAAAAAC
>DWMA01000762.1:0-10027 GCA_018252035.1 Urbanus sp. 3 SS-2014
GTTCATAGCACGTGACTGGAGGATAGGTGCAGTTGCTACAGTTCCTGCTTTGAGGCAGTTGAGGTTGTTACAGACGGTAAGTGTGAATTGTCACATCAATGGAGACTGCTTCTAATGAAATGACTGTTGTTACAATCTATTTGGGGGCTGATCGAGCCATTGGGATGCTAATTATTTTCTGCAGGTAAATGTTGTAATATAAACCGAAAATTACCGAAAATTGCAAAAAATTACCAAAAATTGGAGTATTCAGATAACCTTCCTTAAGAACCTTGGGTACAACATGACTTTTAAAAACACGGTTTAATTTAACAAATTTAATGAGACATATAATGTACATAACCGAAATATTAAACTGCAAACTATTTGTAAAAAGTTAAAACGTAAAAATAAATACAGAATCACTTGCGTGCAGAAAATCGCGCTCGCAGCATAAAGGTCGCTTTGTTAAAGTTCACTTCTCTTTATTACAAAGTAGCTAATGAGACTCATGCAAAGATTTATTAATTTAATTTGCATTTTATAATAAGTTTGTACAGTGCAATACATTGCACGTTTATTAAACAGGATCTCTACTTATTTAGTATGTGGTGAGTCACACATATTTCTTGTTCATACTTTGTTTTGATCTGATGTAATTTTAGATAATTTATGATTAATGTGCTTTTATTTGTGGCACATTTACCTTATTATGGGTAAATGAAATTTTCATAGGGTAAGTAATTTTATTATGATTGCGTTTTATAGGGAGGTACCTAATGGAAATGTCATCTGAAACTTTCATCGTTAATCCATTATTGTCACTATGATGGGTATAGGGCAGGGATCTCCTTGTAGAGTGAGACGAGTTTAGGCCATAGTTCACCACGCTGGCCAAGTGAGGATTGGTAGACTTCATATACATTTGTAAAATTAGCCAGATAGAAGAAACTAAGTTTAAACCAATATCCCAAACAATTAGTTTTCTACCCTAAATACCTACCTATTCTAATAAAATGTCTTGGATTGTAAACGACAATTTTATGTTCCTTAGGAATTTTATGTTATGTTTATTGAAATTCAAGCTTCTGTATGAAAAAACAAAATCTCAAGCGAAACCGACAGAAAGCTTAGTTAATTTAATATTGGAATTGTTTATTGCTTTTGATTTCCGAACGCCCACTAGAATCAATAGAGCAACCACAAGTAGTTTGATTAGCTCCATTCCGAGTGATTGAATATCGCGGTCACGATGTTACCCTAAACCAGAGCAGGGTTAGTAACGAGGGCATCGCTTTTGTTGTGGTTGTAAGGAAATTATTAGTTTTGTATTGAGTGTAGTATTGATTCTTAATGTACCTACTTTATCATACTAAGCTGTGCGTATGTGACGTCTTTCTGCTTTAGTCAAGGCACCACACGCCGTATGTGCGTTTCGCACTTCATCGCAATTTGGCGCTGTACAATTCTGAATCACGCTATTGAAGTATCTCGACTAGAACCGTCTTTTAAAAACGTCTTGCTTACCTACATATACAAGTTCCGAACTAAGACTACTGAAGCACGACCGTACTTAGACATGATCCCCAAGCCTCCTCTATTTTTACTAAGGGTGTATTCGTTAATTCTGTCATAGTCGAATCGATTTGTTTTAAATTAATAGCTATTTCAATCTTCTTTTGCATTTTAATACAGAGCAAAGCGTCAGTGAAAGCAATTATATTTATACATTTCCAGTAGGCAAATAGAAATAGCGCTGCACGCTCAATCACTAGAAATATCAACTTTAAAACCACCTTTTGCAAACTAGGCCATCATTCACCCGCCGCTATAAAGCAAGGCAAAGCGTTTGAAATCAAAACAAGAAAACTACAGCAATTTATTTTCTTAGGGCGGCGACCACCCTCGCAAATTCATTACCGACACAACCTGGCGCTTCCGTTTCCGACACCTTGCAATAGTGTTTGTAGTTTTAGCTACGTTAACATCGCTAATTTTGTATACATTACTCACTTTGCTTCTTCATACATCAATTTTTTGGGCTAAGAAGAGCAATGTATTTGAAATGGAAAACTGTGTATGAGTTTAGCGTAGTGAAGAACCTTTCATGTTTACTTCGGCTTGACGTGACTTCGTTTGCACAGCCGCTAAAGGAAAACTAACATAAACTTTGATGCACTTTACTCACGAGTTGGTAGTTATTTTGTAAGTGCTGTTTCATAAACCGTGATTTTGCATAGCGGTTTATGATATGTTATTTTTTATTACCTTATTTACTTATATGTATTAAATAAGTCTCAATTGGTGGAGATCTATGTCCAACAAGGAAATTATGTGTGGACGCGAAAAGACTGACGAACCATTAATTTGGTGCAAATGCTAATATTTTGAAGAAAGTACGTATTTAGTAGATCCAAGCCAAAATATTGAAAGCTATACCGTAGAACTCTGGGATGTTTGAGTGAAACAGCCACAAACTATTAGAGACTAGGTTGGAGTTTTAGTAGACTTTTACAATAAACACATTTTCCTTACGAACTATACAAAGGAAAATAAGGTATCGTCACGACGAGATCGTTAGCGGTCCAGTGACACCGCTTCGCTATTACCGACTCAGTCTTACAATAATTAATTCTAAGCACACCATCTCGGTAACTTAAAAAAGCTCTCAGGGTGCGTTCGTCATTACTTGCATATTTTTTGCAAAGTAGATCGCATTTTTTCGCGCGCCCCCGCGACTCTGCCAGAGGGTGATTTATGATAAAAGTTATAAGCGGCATTTTTAATATCAACGAGCTTTTAAGCCTTCGCCCTTTGTAGATGCCGCTCGGAAGATAACCTAATTAACAAACGTTATATATCATTGGGCAGTGGGCGAGCGCAAATATGAGATTTTATTTATTAAATGCCTTTGTAAAAGTGGTTACGAATGTGCGAAACGAATGCTCCCTCGTATATTCTGGCTCGCTTAATTGCTCCTTATCTTGAATCTACGTATCAGTGAGGCCACAACTCGGTAATACGACGATTATAATTTGGCAAACTAAATACCTCGCGGGAATTATGTGCATGTGGAGATAAAACGCCGTCTTAAATTACTCTTGTTCGCAGAACATTACTTTTATGTATCCTGCAGCACATAAGTGCTTGTTTCATGTATACCGATGCATGTATGTAAGTAGGTAGCAACATTTGTTACGTATTTAAAGGTGGTAGAACTCTATGTGTAACCTCAACCTCAGGTAGGACCTTGATCCTTTCTGGAGTTGATTACAGATATCCATGGGCGGTAGTGGCCACTTACTATCAGGTGGACTGTATGCTCGTTTGCTACTTCAATCATATAAAAAAAGCATTGGCATAAAAAAAAAACAAAAAGATATGTTTTCTGCACTTATAGTACCTACCTGCCTACAAGGTGTTGTTAGAAGAGTCTTCTGCCAGCAATGAATCTAAAAGTGCTGAATGGTTGGCATAAGTTTTTAGATAAAAGTTATTGTAATTCTTTCGATTATTATCTTTCTAAATCCACTCGTATCGCAAAACGGCGGCACTTAGATTTATATATAAAAAATATGAGTCTACTGAAGAAATTGTAGGAATTTTTAATCAAATTAGGAAATATAGGAGTACCTACGTACAACATGATGTTAAAGAGAATCCGATTATATTATAGTTATTGAATTACATATCAAGCGGTTATGAGGTTTTCAAATCTCTAGGACGTGGGCGACTCGAGACCTTAGATCATGTTAGTAGGCAGCATAGTAGACAGCTTTGTTTCAAGTGTCGACGAAATGTAATATGACACTATTTGTGCGAGCAAAATTTTTACATTATGGAAGTGGCATGCAACCCACCTGATTGTAAGTGGCCACTGCCGTCCATGGATATCCGATAAACAACTCAAGAGGTCGGTAACAGGTACCTACCTACATTTTTCTCTTTTTGTGGTTCGATCCTGGAGGCACTACCTTCACACCTATGTCTTTCTGTTAACAATAGTGCTTCACGTTGGTGAGTTCTGGTTTGAAGGAAAGGAAAGGAAAGAAAAAATAACAAAAAAGAGGCTTTCCAACTCAGGTTTGGAATCTCGAACTGTGTGTTCTACAAGAAATTTCGAAACTGTGTTTCAAGTGTTTCTATTTAAAATAAAAGTGTAAAAAGGTACGTAAATTTAAATATAAACTGTTACCTACTTAGGTTTTTGTTTATAAAATAATGTTGTAATATTAAATTAAATTGACATACATAAATAAATTGTAATATTAATATAAAAAGTTGTTGCAGTTTGTTTGGCAGATCAATATCATTACAAAGTCTCTACAATGTTGTAAGTATATTAATAATTATGTTGTCGCATGCTACTTTAATTAACTTGTTTTTTAATGCGCATACAACGTAAATTTTCACTTCAATTATATTTTTTCATATATTTTTAGTTAAAATGCAATTGAAATATAACCATATGCACTAAACGAATTAATTAAACATAAATTGTGTTTATTAGCTTTCCTTTTAATAAAAGCAATACAATGTTGCACGATTCACACCAAGCGTGCAGGTTGTACTTAATTCTTGTTAATTGTACCTACCTAGGTACATAATTAAAACATCGGTTCAATGTATGTGCTAATTAATAAAACTTGTTTAATATGCTATAATATGAATGTGTCACGTGCAGAGATATACACTTAGGTAGTTAGGTACTAATGGAATAAATCATCACAA
Source organism: Urbanus sp. 3 SS-2014 (assembly GCA_018252035.1). Lineage (NCBI taxonomy): Eukaryota > Metazoa > Arthropoda > Insecta > Lepidoptera > Hesperiidae > Urbanus > Urbanus sp. 3 SS-2014. The sequence continues at coordinate 4,711 of DWMA01000762.1, forward strand.
AATATCAAATTGGTATCAGGCAGAGAGGTAGGCACTTATTATAAAAGACAAGCTTTTTCTCGCGGCTTCGCAGGCATTAAATTACATATAGATATGCTTTTTGAATCACTCTATCTTTAAAAAAACCGCTCCAGAATCCGTTGTGGAGTTTTAAAGATTTAAACATAGAGACAGACAGCGGAAAGTGACTTTGTTTTATACTATGTAGGTAGTGATACACTGAAAAGTAAAGTTCCTTATTCTTTTTTTTAAGTAGGTAGGTATATGTTTAAAGAAACTTGTTGTTAAAGTTATTGTTAAAATGTTAAAGAAATAAAGAAGGGGGAAAACATAAATTGGTGGTTGCATTTTTTCATTTCTATAAATCTAAATAAAATAAGATACATACTACTTTTGCGTCTATCATTTCATGTTTGTTATAGGTATATAGATATTAGGCTGAAGGAACTACCACCAGTACCGCATTTTAACATACCTACTTTTCATAATAGAGGCGTTGAAATGCGCCTATTTGTCAATAGCTCATGTTTCAGAACTGTTTTATTCTATATTTTATTTTACCTACTTATCTACATAGAAACGAATGTGGTATATTATTTGTTAGTAAATAATTAATCAGTTGTAGCCTAGAGGTCAATAATATACCTACGATGTACATTAAATCGATAAAATACTTATTACCTACTAGCTATTATTATTAACTTTTCAATACCTATGTATGAAGTCGCAAGAATAAGTTAGTTCGTAGGTAGGTACTATGTAATACATATTAAATTAAATGTTTTCTTCGATCGACAATGCAGATACAAAAAATAATTTGTAGCAACCTCCATTATGTATTGCTATAAATGTCAAAATATTTGTAAATTATCGCTGTAGTTGAGTTCCTTATTTCCTTTTCAAAACGCAAAATACCTAAAAGGCTTTTGAAATTCGAGTAATTGAAGTGCTTTACGTCAAACAGGAAATATGAAAATATATTAGAATCCTTCATAGCAATTTGAATTGTTCAAAATGTAAGGGCAGTTATAAAATAAATTAGAACCTTGGATTTAAGCGTGTAATATGAAAACAAATCGGTGGCGATGGAACTGTGCTTACTATGCCACGCCACAAAGTTGCGGGTTCAATCCCGGACACGCAGATATCTTAGTGATGAACTTAGGTGCTGTTCTGTTCTTCTCTTCTGTTCTGGGTCTTTTTGTGTACTTAATTGTATCTCTGGCACCCAATATTGGAATTATTAAAGTACAAATATGAGTGTTAATGGGGCATAATTTAATCATTTTAAGCAGATACAATACGATACAATTTAAAAACAGAACAGTTTAAATGTTTTATGAGTTTTGATTTCATAATATTACCAAAAGTGTTGCTATAAAATTAAAGAATGAATGTAGCAGAAACAGAGTCGGCTTAGTTCTACTTCAAGGCTTCGTGAGAACTAGACATTGAAACGCAGACCGTAGAGGCTTGTTTTGAGGAATGGAGTACTATGTTCATAGTACTCCATTCCTATTGATGCCTATCAATATCACATAATCCAGGATATTTAGTGCCTCATTATAATTAGCTAGACTACATTCTTCTTTATATGTCTTTACATGTCTATGCAACAAAATATTATCAACAGAAAGACTTCTACACTAAGAAATAGCGGTCGTATAAAAATAATTTTATCCGGCTATTATATGGAGGTGTAAAGGTGTTATTAAGAAGATCAACATCGTATGTAATGAGTCCCGTGATCCCGTCAAAAGCAGAGCGAGGTTTTATGATTGCCGAGCTTCTCTGTAATAATAAAAAATCGACAAGCCGCCTTTATCGACTGCTTGCTCGATAAGCACCCGTGACGAATTCGCACCACTCGTACTAGCTCGCATGCCTGACTGTTCTACTTATAAAAGGACCTAAGTTATACAAGCAATACGGAAAACTAAACCCTGAAACTATAGCCTTGATTCTTTATTAAATTGGACATTTGTATGATGATAGGTCGTTTAGCAATGACGTTGGTGGAAATGGTCGAGATATTTGTATCGATATAATTTTATTTCCAATTATAATGCTCGTCGTTTTTCACTCTTTTAGGACTTTTTTGGAGTAAATTTAGGATCACATCGAAGAGAAATCTGTTAAGGTGGTGCGATCCCGTAAACAATTCTGAATATCTTAGAAGTAGGTACATACCTAAATGATTTTACGAAAACGAAAGATTAAAATTTAGTAAATCATATATGTATTACTAAATATACTAAATTAGAATAATTAGATTGATTTTAGTTGGAATATTTACTTGGAATTAATTCTGTTATCGGAACTTTACTCTTATTATTATTTAAATATTAGATAGGTACTTATTATAAATAATTATAATAAGACTTTGGCATTAAATAGCAGAGGCGTTACAAATTGATTAATAATAGGTTCTTGTTACATTTTTTGAGCTTTTATTTTATTGCGAATTGCTAGACCTGCAAGCTCCAATAAGATTACGTCGCAACATAGTTTTTGCGGAATTTCCTTAATTGGATAAGATTTTAACAACTCGACGTGAAACTTGTGGAAAAAACCGTTTCAGTTCGTCTAAACAGGAAAAAAATGTTTTAATTACGAATACCTACACATGGGGCATATTTTTTATTGAAAAAGAAGGTCTCTTAACAATCTTATGTCACGTTTCAGGACATTCAGGTTATTTGTTTTATATATAACCATCATTCAGAATAAAAACAAAGAAAAAAAATTACAATTTGCTGAATTCACTTTGTCATACTTAAATCTGTAATAATGTTATCATTTAAATCTTGTTGCCGCAATGGACAAATGTCTTCGAATGTACCACGAAAATGGGTAAATCGCTCCTTTGTTAGATAAGCAAGCAACATTAATTAATAATTTCCCACATAAACTTACTTTGATAATTACTTCTTACCACAATTAGGTACAGATTACATTAGCGTTGATTTCTGTTTCTACATGTTATGGAAGTTAAGAAGGCTGTATGTAATTTATCTTCGTTTTGTTTGATGCGATCAAAATACTATTTTTGCTGCAATTTAGCATTGTTGACTTCGTTATGTTTCATACGATACGTATAGTGACAGAAGTTCTTTCAACTTTGAAACTTTGTCTTTCACACATTTTGTGTTCGATTAGGTGTTTTATGGGAAAATGTTTTATATCGAAGTGTGTACCTATGTGTGAATGGACCATTTAAACATAACAATGCAGTTGAACGCACGTCAACATCACAATTTATTATACAACAAAAGTAGCAAAAGAACATTCAATCAGCAAGATTTTTAGTGCACAATGCTCATAGGCTTCTGTTATCAACCACTGATAACATTAGTAAGTAGTCTAACTAAAGTCGGTCACAGATGCGTTGCCATGTACTCAGAGCCGGATTAACCCTGTAAGAGGCAGGCCCTAGGCAGGTCGATACTTAGGGCCCTTTGCCTTTTTAACCGACTTCAAAAAAGGAGCAGGTTCTCAATTCATTTTGCTGTATTTTTTATGGATGTTATTCGGTTTCTCTGCCATGGACTGATTTAGATAAAAAATAATTATTAATTTGCGTTTTTTTTTCGTGTTTAGGCGTGGGCCCCTAGGCAATTGCCTACTTTGCCTTATTGTTAATCCAGCTATGTATGTACTTCTGGGGGCTTTGTTGTAACGATTTGGTGGATGTCATTCTTATCAATCCTACAAACCTAAATAAGCTGTTTTTAGGCATACCTATATATGTATGAAACTGCTACAAAATATACAGAAGGACTATGTCCACTATGTACGACTTTTCGAGAAATAGAACATAGGTAAATTTTGGCTCATTATAACAGCTATTAGAGAATTTCATCATGTCTTAATTTGGACTACGCTATAACATTAAATTAAATCATATTTAAGACAACATATCTAACACGAAATAAAAATATTAACTGTCTGAATCGATATCCAATAGAGTTCAATAGTAAATTTCTAAATGGTACTCGTACTTTAAGAAATATTGAAACTGGTGATGTTTTTTCAGTGCCTTACAAAATAGTTTATTTATTAGTTTCGTATATTTTCGTAATCAGCACCCAGTTACTGGCGCTTTATAAATTGCGACGATATTTTTATATAACAAAGGAGGCTGACAAGCTGAATAGAGTATTTTTTGTCAACAGTAAGACTAGTAATGTTCCACTTCGCGGTTTCTTTCGAATTAATTTTAATTTATAAATATTATGAAAATATACGATATGAAAATTATCCTACCTTGCCATTACTATCATTATTAAACTAAGGGACAGAATCTAGGAGATCAACTGCAGCTTCGAGCTTTTGGAAGGTAGTAGAACCCTTTGTGGTTCGACTCCGGCGGCACCACCGCCACACCTATTTCTGCCTTATAGCAGCAGTGTAGCGCTGCTGTGTTCTGGTTTGAAGGGTGTGGTTAGGGGGACATACTTATCCGAGGCCTTAGTCCTCACGGGTAGCAACGCATCTGTGGTCAACCTTAGGTAGGACTTGATCTGGGGTTGATTACAGATGTCCATGGGAGGCAGTGGTCACTTACCATCAGGTGGACTGCATGCCCGTTTGCTATTTCGAAGCAATAAAAAAAAACCACGGGATACAACGTTTTTAACATATTTTTCTTCTTTCAAAATACCACATATCGTCTAAGTATAGCTTACTCGTAGAGTGTAAGACAAGCTGACAACGCGATGAATGCCCTCTCACGTGGAATTCGTAAATGAAAATTTACTTTCGTACGTGGGTGGATACGGGTGGTCAGTTGTAAAGAATTTTCGCCAATATCCACTTCGCTCTCAGTCATGTCAGAAACAAGGGGAGAAATGGGAAATGTGTACTTATAGCTATAATACGTTCCTGTGACTGGCATTTAAATTTATGTTAGGTTAAAATTTAATAGTTTAGTTAAAATTGTATTTTTTTTTAATATTTCTTGGGTGAATAGACTTAGATATGATGGCAAATGGCATTAAACAGTAAAAAGAATTTATGTATAATTTAAGATCGGTGCCTAAGGGAAAGTTGGAATTTCATATATAGGCCAATCCTTAGTCAAAATTCAGTGAATCCGTGGTTTCTTTGGACAAAACGTTCTACCACCCTTACACATTCACTTACTATCAAGTGCACTGCGAGCTCTTTTTTTATATGATCGAAGTAGCAAACGAGCTTGCAGTCCACCTGATGGTATGTGGCCACTGCCGCCCATGGAGATCTGTAATCAACCCCAGATAAGATCAAGGTCCTACCTGAGGTTGATCACAGATGCGTTGCTACCCCTGAGGACTGA
>DWMA01000763.1:0-10024 GCA_018252035.1 Urbanus sp. 3 SS-2014
GGTTCAACTACAGCGACACTACCGTGACACCTTTTCTGCCTAATAATAGTATAGTAGGCTGTTTCTGCCTAATAATAGTATAGTAGGCTGTTGTGTTCTGTTTTGAAGGAAATAAGGGAAGTAAGGGATACATACTTATCTGAAGCGTTACAACTATTCAGGGATTTTTGTAGGGTTATTGTAGGACATGTTTTATTTGTCATCCATTTCAGACCAACAGTGACCTTTAGACTTTATGTGGGCTGCATACCTAGGTATTTAAAAAAAAATCTTTAGAGTCCATAAATCTATACAAGCAGACAGATTAATTCAGCTCCAGCTCATCAGAGGTATTTATTTGTGATAGGTCATTCTATAAATAGTTGCAAATAATAGGGCATAAAGTTGATAATTAATATTGTAGGCGGGGGACCTATTATGATAAAACAAGCTTCAGTTAGATTAACTTGAAGCGTGTTTCTATTATAAGTTGAACAAAATAACCGGCGATAAATATAATATGTAATTTAATACCTCATGCGGCCATTTATATAATCCTATGTTTTAGCTCAAAAGTTTGACCTAGTTAGTTGCTTATAGTAATTGAACGTTTATTTTTGATGTACTGGTTATAAATCTTACTAAGTGGTAGAACAAATATGGTTTAACTAAGGAGGTATAGAGGCTGAAAGGGTGTGATTGCGGGCATACTTACAATGAGACGGAGATATTATATATTCGTTTTTAGGATATATTAGTTCTTAGGAGTAGCAACGCATCTGTATTTGTCTATTTACATTGGCGGTAGTGACCAATTGTCTTCCAATGGACTGCGTGATTACTTGTTATTTCATTTCTTTAAAAAACGTTATTTAGAGCGAATATGTATACTTTTTGTTGTGTAAACTTTTGCTATTCCTTTTATCCCCTATATCTTTATCTTTTACGTCACGAAAGAAACAATTGTATTAAATTTTATGCAAATCATTTCTTAATTAAATAACATTTTACTAAAATTTTCGTTAAGCCGTATTTTGTTCAATAAAATCATTTGCTTTCCAGCCTTTGTGTTTAATTCCGAGAAAAACTGTTTTTTTTATGACTAAATTTATATTCTGAATCTAACGTATTGTTAATTTTCCAACAAATCTAATATTGTAAAGCTGAAAGTTTATGACGATGGATGGACTGATGTTTGTTACTCTATAACTTAAGAACTGCTGAATAGATCTGGATGAAATTTGGTGCAGACATAGACTGTAGTAGGTACTTTTTATTGCGGGGGAATGTTCGGTTCCCGTGGGATACATTTGTTTTGTTATATCGCCGTGTCAATTTTGCGATATGTTTATTGGTTTACTTGTCAAATGCAGGTGAAACCGTGTGGATTAGCTGGTAACCTATAATTGTTAATTACCAGATAATAGCATGGCTGAGACCAGCGGTCGCCCGCCGGGGCGTGCTGGCGACGCTGGTGACGGCCGCCATGGCGTGGTGCGACGGCTACGACAAGCCGCTGCTCGTGCCGCTCAATGGATGGTAAGCTGTTTTATTTATTGAAAACTAGCTTTTACCCGTGGATTCGCTCGCGTTAATGTTCACGTGTACATTCGCATTTATAATAGGATTGTATGCCACAGGTGTAATACAAATGCTATTTCGTTTATATCAAGAGGCTGTACGTGTAGCGTCCTTTTTCAGGTTGAAAGGTAAGTTCTCAATATCCTTTTCCGGAGCCTACGCAATGTTTGTACAAAATTTTATAACGATCAGTAAGGTGAAGCGCTTGCACCTTATTGATGAAATTCAAACAAACAAATAAACTAACATAAATAATAAAAAAAAAACCAGAATAATTTTATTAGGGTTAAAAATAGCACAACCTTATGATACCGGCACGCATATTTCTACCTTATAACAGCAGTGTTAATAGCCGTTGAATACTGGTCCAAAGAATATGGCAAATATTGACATATTCACTGGTATCTACCTGTTTAGGTAAGTACCAGTCTACGATCTATCTACAATCACTCGATTATTCATATTTCTGATTTAGCCTATTCTCTGCCTACTTTTAATTTATCAAACTATATTATTATTTTTGGTCATATTTTTATTTTTTTATTAAAAAAGGGAATAAATAATTGCACTCTTTAGTAAGTACCAACATACAGCCTAAACATTGTACAAAATAAGGAGACCTAAGCCAAAGCTTAGTCGCGCCGAGAAATCGATTCTGCTTAATGTGTAACGCCAAATAACATCTCGGAAGGAATATTAGATCAGCAAATGAATCAAATCGCTAGGGATAACTTTTGAAGACACTTTTATTACCGCCATTATTCAATTTAAAGTTTGCGAAGAATCGTTTCTTATCATATCAAACCATTTCTCATAGGATTAAAGCGATTTACGAAGTTGCAGTTTCACTTCATTTTTAATTGTATAATTTATTATAATGACTACCTACTTTGTAACAACCTGCGTTTGTTTTAATGATTTCTATATTTATGAGTAGGTATAGGTAGTCTGTTACTATTATCTGTTATATACCTACTACTAAGTAACATATTAATGTCGTAAAGTTGCATAGTTTTTATACTTAGAGTAAGAGAGCCAGGCCTGCCGCCTATATTATATGCCTGTGTCCAACAACACTATGACAAGTTGTCGTACATAATGTGGATACAAACAAGAACATAAATGCATTTACGCAATTTTAAATCCTTCATTTCGTTGTCTATTTAGCCTCTAATTTCAAGTAAATTTCGGAATCTCTACATGGTAAATTAAGAGCTTTCGTGAATGCAAGCTCTCTCATTAATCTGTGACACACCTATGTTGACTACCATGTAGGTATACCTACCTGTGACAGTCAGACGCGACTACCTGTTACACTACAATATCCCAGTTGCACCTCGGGTTGATTTTTAGAACGGTGATAAAACTATTATCTCTTTCTGAAACTCAGGATGTATGCTATGCGTGTATTTTCCGTCATATTTTACTAGTATTAGCAATTGTGGTGACTCCTATGTTTAGCTACAGTACCCATTGAATATCTGATGTAGACAACTGCTTGATTGCTGCTTATTACTAAAAAAAACATATAACTGAATAATAACAAAAAATATTAAACTAAATTCCCAAAATCACGTTAACTATAATAAATTTTCAACGATACAAAATAATCGCTATTCTAACGTAAAAACTTTCGCTATAAAAACTTTTCTAATGAGTTCTAAAATTGCCTCCCTAATGGTTTTACTTCATTTTGTATAATGCTACCCAAAATGTTAGAAACTAAATTCTAGGTTTGTTTACGGTGTTGCGATGTTTCCCTGTATTCAGTTTTAAAACTAACTTTTTCTAAGTTAGGTACTTATTTGTTTAATACTAATTACTACCTAGTATTTAGTCAGAATTACAATAGTTATAATTGATTATATTCGTACAATGTTTAATACTTTCTTGGTTTCATTTTTTTTTCATTTAAATTTCATTTGTAACAAAAGTTTATCCTTAAAAAAGGTTTTTAAAGAATTTAAACAATACTGGATCTATCTCATCACTTTTTTTTATTTAAGCCTGAATCGTAATTCAACACATTTCCCAAACTACACGCTTTGAAAAACCCAAAGTTAGTTTTTATTTCTTCTAGAAATGAGACATAGATAGGTATGCCTGATTTCATTTTTTTAAATTGTCATTTATGTGAAGTATTCCCTAAACAGTTTAATTTACTACAAAATGAACTCCACCGTACTCAAAACCTTACAAAAACGAACCATCCACGTGCAAAAATAAAGAGCAAAGAGCACTCTTGTTCAATCGTTCACAATACACCAACAATAGAGACGCTTCTCAACGACTACTATCAGCCCCAGATACTCTAGCACTGCAACTGCTATTAATGTTGCACAGTATCTTTTTATTTTATTCTATCTTTCTAGGTATAAACTTTTTATTTTGCATTATTAGCTTCTCAACTATAACTTAAATTCTATTTTCACTAATTTATAGTTTTTTTCTGTATATAACCCGTACATGAAAAAGCATTCTACTTACATGAAAAAACATTCTATAATATACCTACTACTTCCGTAGGTATACTACTTTATATCCAAGAATGAAGATATGTTCACAGGAGTTCCCGCACCGTAAATCAAATACGGAAAATTTATGTAGCAGAAAATGTTCTTGTTACCACATACTGACACCGAACATTCTATCACGTGCCTACATGTCACGTGTGTAAAATCAACGGCTCTTGTATTTATTTCGATGAACGTCAAATTGTTACATGAATAGAATATCTCGTTCGGATATTTTGATACTGATATGTTCAGAGTTCTTTGTTGTGCGTACCAGGCACACACACGAACAAAGGAAACCAATATAAAAAATTATGTAGACATTTCATTATAATAATTAAACTGCCATTAATATCGGTCGCTTAAAAATTAAAGCGTCTAAACAAATCACCAATCAAAACTTTACTTGTATTGTAACGTAGCTTGTAACGTTATTTTATTTCTTTAAGGCTTCTGAAATGGTGAGCTATAAATCTGGCAAAGGAAATGCTTACATCAGAAAATTTTCACAAGGTTGAACCGTACATTTCCACGCCTATTTGTACTTGACACGTTACTGGAATGCACCTCTTCCCCGTATATTCATTTCCGCGAACGTAAAGTTCAATAGAGACACGAGCAGGAACTTTCGTTTGCAACATGTTTATTTTGCTTTCACTGAAATTAACGTTTATTACGTTGTAGATGCTAGAGAGACTATGATAAGTACCTACACACATATGCAGACCAAGAACGGCCGTGCAAGTATAATATATTTACAGGATACTTAAGTCTGTGTTTATAAGAAATTAAAAACGACAATATTGAACAACATCTCATAGGTATATCAATCAATAAATTGAGAGAGCGTTTATCTACGCTTATTCCACACATATCAAATTGAATTGATTGAGCTTTATCTATTCGTAGTCCTGTATTGCAGTTCCGTACGTTGTGGACCCTAGGAATACACTCTACAAGGATCACACAAATACACCATCTAAAAACAGAATTAACATACGCGCAGAAAAAAACAAAAATCTTAAAATAAATATATCTCATGACCTAACAAAACTTTATTCGATAAATTCTAAGGATAGCATTTGAAACAATGAAATGTAAGCTATTTTATTTCCGAGATTTCCGGCCATAAATCTGGTAAAGAAATGCCTTGTCTCATAGTTGCCCCGCACATTGCCGCGACGTGCCTATTCCTACGTGACACGTTACTAGAGAATGCACAGCTCTTCTCCGTTTATACATTTCCACGAACGTGAAATTCAATAGAGCTATTGTAACATGAACACGAACTTTCGTTTAACGTGTGTGGGTGTTAGTAATTTCCGCGACTTTCTCTCTCATCGACATTTTGTAAAATAACACACCTGAAAACACTATTCGATACTAATTAAAGCCTATAATACTTAGTATTCGTAATAAAAAGTGATGACTTAAGTAAAGTTTTAGTGTAATGTGTGTATTATAAATAAATTGTCACTTAATTTAACACTGATAATAAAACATTGAGGGAAAATCTGCCTGCCTGTTCTCAATTTGAGAGACTGTTTGTGGTGATCTAGCAGTGTTCCTATTTTTATCATAAAATATGTACCTAATTATCACTTTGTATAAAATGGTGATGAAAATCACCATTTAATATTTCTTAATTTGCTTATATTAAAGTCATGCATTATAACAGTGGTTCTCAAACTTTTTTTGTGGCGGAGCCCTTTTGAAAAGCGAAATTTTTGACGGAGCCCCAAAATAAACGAAAAAGTTACGTGCATTCTTTTTATAATGGGGAATCGGAATCACGTTACACGTTACGTATATTATAATAAAAGAGTAATAATCTAATGGGAGTATTCTCGCGGAGCCCCTATAAAAGGTCCGTGGAACCCCAGGGCTCCGCGGAGCACATTTTAAGAATGACTACATTATAAGACCAAAATTATATGAGAATGCATTGTAAGATCTAAAATATATATTTTTGTATAATTTCCCACCAGGCTCCAACCACCAATAGCGTCCACAGTGCGCGTGGTGTCGGTGGGCGGGTCGACGCCCGGCGCCGGCGCGCGGCTGCTGCAGCTGGCGCCCTCCGGACAGCACCTAGTGCTGGCGCCGTCCGCCGGCGACCCGCAGCTGTGGCATGTCATGTCTAACTCGAAAGTGCATACGTTTAAAGGTTAGTAGTCAGTGGTAAGGCTTTGTAACCCTTTCATCACTCAGCCTAACACAAAACGTACATACACAAGACAAACAGAAAGTACACACACGCACATAAACCATATAAAATTACAGAAAACATAAGTTAATAAATTCACGTTTAGATGTTTATCAAGTCTTATATAGAATACAAAGTCCTTTGTGGGGACCATAAATACGATGAGTACAACATGAGTATCAGTAGCATCCACATAAATCCAGAAATAACAAAAGGTAACTATTTTTTTAATTTATAAAGATTACCGTCAAACATAGTTATAGGTTACATAGTATTAGACACTATTATTGGTATATCTAGGTGTTTACTGCTTTAGACAATAGTTAGGTCTAACATCGCTTGTATTGATCGGTTAGCAGCCGATTTTAATATACATAACTATTATTATAATATGCGCATCGGGTCTATCGTAGCTAACAATAGAGCCTCTATTGTAGGTACCATAATAGCAATTTCAATTAATTTGGTTCGACAATTTAATTGAAATAGTTGTTGTAGATTCTGGCAGAACTTTAATACCTATACCTATTATACATAATTATACAAATTGGTAATAATGTAAATAATCTAACAGTATAAAATTATAAACCGATCGTCATTTATGTTATTTATAAGAATTAATTCAAACCGTTAATTAGACGTTTTATTATTTACTTGTTTAAAAAGATTATTTCGTTTACTCTTCGTTAAACCTTCATAATGTTTATTATTGACAAGATAACTAAGCCTTCATTAAATTAGATGGAGCGTAATCAAAGGAAAATATTAATTACTTGATTAAAGGCAAATGTTTATCGTAAACACGCTACTGTGCTAATAACTCGCCCCTCCTTAATTTTCAAAGACAGCGTCCGTAGAAATTCATAAGGATTTCCCGGGCATTGTGTACCCTCCCACGTTTAATTAACAACACAAAATCTCCGGTTTTCATTACTTAGCGAGTTTATTCTCCAACAAAGGTTATGGCCGTCGCATGTCCGTATTTAGTTGCGGAATATTCGCAGGACAAGGGTTAAGCCACTTGCGACATGAGACTCTTCGTTGTATAATGTAACTCGTTTTGTTTCGAGCACCATCGTTATATCTATTTTGCACGTATTTGCACTATCATGTTCTGGTTAAACAATGGTGGTTTGATGTACGTAAATATGTACGAGTACCTACTAAATGTATATATGTAATGTAAATGAACCACTTCAATTCAGTGATCGGAAAAAAAAAGTTTGCGACCGACTCGATAATGGGTTTTTTATTCCTTTTGGCATAATTTTCATATGTCCAAAGTGTAGAAAAAATATAATTAACTATACGTTTAGCCCAGGAATTAAACGGATTTTTTCTATAATTTCCCAAATTTAAATATGATTATTTTAGTAGGATATTTTTGTCATATAAAAGTCTTGTCATTAACTCCAAAAAATATAATATAAAAACATAATGTAATTTAGTACAATGTTAAAGGAAAAAATATGTTACAAATTTTACCGCGTTTATTTTTCTCTGACACGTGCTGGGATTAGCCATATCCACAAAATTCGCAGAAAGGTTAAGCCAAGTTGTGACATGAAGGTCTCTGTAATTTATTTTTAACATAGGTAAGCTTATAAGGAAACTTGGTATTTCATTGTATAGGTTTTCTGTGGAATCGTCAGTAATTTTTATTAAGCTTACATATGTTTGTTATGTACCTATTGTTATTTGACATACAGGGAAATTTTTCAACAGGATGTCAAGGGATTTGTATCTTTTCGACATAAAACTAATAAGTATCGAATGTCATGAATTAAATTCTTACGTATAATACTAGCGTATGTATAATCACATTTAAAAATGTAGTTTCTAGCAAGAAATCAAATGAGTTCATTTTGAAGAAATAACACTAGTCCATAAATTCACCTTGTATGCCGTCATATTCCTACATAATATAAAATGTCGAATATTGCAATCCAATGTTATAATACTTGCTAAATTAAACTACACTATCTTCTATAGGTTATTAATATGCTCAAGATACTTATTTAATTGTTTAGCGTTCATAAATCAGAAAGTAAAATCTCGAAATGTAATGTATCTTCCGAAGCCTCTAGTTTAGCCGCGTCAACGGAATATTCGCAGTGTCAGGGTTAAGTCACCTTCGTTACTGTAATATGGGTGGACTTTGCAAGATAAGGAAACTTGTTTTGGTATTTTGCTTGTTTAGGGCTTTTGTGACAAAATATGAAACAATGCTTCGTTTCGTTATTCTTACGATTTTATATTAAGTTATATTAAGAACTTATCGTATAACTACTGAATCATTTGGCGATATACAGTGGGTACCTTATTATTAATGATATATTAGTACCTACCTACCTAACGTATTTTTTGTTTTAAAAAATAATTACTATTACATTGTTTTTTGTGGTTTGACCTATTTATTCTTTAGCAAAGATTACGAAGGCCTAATTAGACGCGTCAACGAAACATTCAGGGAACAACGGCAAAACCGGCCCTTAGACGCAAAACTCCATCTTAGAGGAAAACTAGTTATTTCAGTTTTCTCTTACAATGTACCTTTTTTACTACAAACGAAATAACATCTTTAAGCAAATTTGGCTACATCTACGCTGATGACCGATCCATATTCAAAAACAATCAGTCAATCTAAAAAAAGAAACTACATATAATGTAACTAAAATAAATGACTTTGCTAATTAATTTTACTTTAACACTGATAAGAAATTGCCGACTAGTTAATTAACTAGTTACAAAATTTTCAATCTCGTCTAAAACTGGCCAGAGCTCTTCATTTTGCAATTAATTTTTCGTCTTATTGTAATTAATATTTCTTACTTACAAAGTTATAACAATAAGTGTATTGGGCTCAGAAGCGAAATGCCATGAATTTCGAGACTTCAAACTTTTAATAGATTAAGGCTACACTTAGAAATTCTAATTAAAATAAATCCCTTTTATAAGATACTTACGATCAAAAATTTACCTCTTGCTCCAATATTTCGCTCTTCAATCATCGCTTTCTACCAATAAAAGTCCAAATTCATATTACAAAAGCTGATTAAAACTCGAACTAAATTTCGCAACAAGGGCGGTATTGTCGACGGATCCCGCACAATTTCGCTACGGTTATAAAGCGATTAATGTTATTGGAGACCTGTTCAGAGCGCGATTCCCCCATTTTATTGAAAAGGGGACCCCGGGGTGATAGCGTACACCTGGGACTGAGCCCATCAATCTGATCTCTTTTTTATTAAAACAAGAGATTACGGTTTCCACGTGGAAATATTTATATTCAAATCATATATTTCGACCATTGCCCATTGCGACATTGACCCATTGCGCGTCAGACCGGTCTGACGCGCAATGGGTCCCGGGTTCGATTTCCGGCCAGACAGACAACTAAATGATGAATTTAAATCTGTTCTGGGTCTGGGTGTTTGTGTATTCGTGTATGTGTGTGTTCATGGCACCCACGACACAGAAGAAAATCCTACTGTGGGGCTATGAGTGTAGAAATGGTTTCAATTCTTGCCGACAGACATGATTTCTAAATTATTCTTAACAAAAAAAACCGACTTCCATGTCACAAAAAGTAAAAAATACCAAATTTTAACAAATGCAAATAATAAAATGTTACTTTACTCCTGAAGTCGGCGCGCAACATTTTATTTTTGGTTTTATTCGTTTAATTTAAATTTGATACCTTGCACAATCCATTATGGTCGAAATATGTGATTTGAATATAAAT
>DWMA01000764.1:0-10023 GCA_018252035.1 Urbanus sp. 3 SS-2014
ATACTGCACGTATGTGCGTACATATGTAGCGCGCACACATACTTACATATTCATTATTTAGAATAAGCATTTTTACTTAATAAAATTTAGTGTTAAAACTGCACTCGTTGGGTTTGGTTATTTTTACTACTTTACCTCACCCTTAAAACTAGTCACACTACATTGAGAAACAAGATATGCAGTTTTAGATTTCATCAAAATTGGCCTCATAAGCCCTTTTGGCATTTTTCGTTAATTCTTATAGTTTCTGATATCTCCATCCACACACACACTAGAAAAAAATCACTCTGTATATCAACTCAGTGGTAGATTCAGGATTTTTGTTATGAAGGGACTTTACCATGTGGAGAGTAGCTTTTATCATAATATATATCATATATCATGATATATATATAACAATGTATATAATTCACCTTAATCAAACATTTAATTCTACCATTTTTATTTTTTTATAGACACATGAAACTTACTTTCATAGACAATTTTCTCAGTTATAACATCGGGTGCATCTTTACATTTCTGCATGGATTTTCTATATTCTCGTTCCCTTTCATAGAGTTCTCGAATAACCTTCTGTAAAAGTAATTTCAATTTTTTTCTTATACACATTAAAATATATTTATAGCAATAAATTATGTCTTTATTCACAAGACTATATCATAACATATACATAACATAAATGGTATTTTTATACTACATAGGTGCTATATTTATATTCATTCCATGAGCAAATAATAAGACATTTATTTTTAGATTTACACATGCAATGCAACTTTGTTATATTGAACCAATAATCTCTGACAAGCTACCATAATATAATTGGATTAAAATAAGTCATACCTGGCCATTTATAATCAAGTTGAGAAATTCAACAGTGGCCTCCAGTTGTATCGTACACCCAGGACATATAGTTCTGGGGAGCTCTCCATCATCTGACACCTATTATATCACATTATTAATTTTAACTTATTATTGCAGAATATATACTACTTGTTAAGTTTAAGCTACAAACCTTCGGACATGTTATATGTAATGCAAAAATCTATCCAGTTATTGAAACATTTTGTAGGTATCATTTCCATTTTTTCTGTGTCACCAATTAAAATCACAAAGTTTATTAAATTTTGGCGCCAGGCATAACTAACACGATTATCTTCTTTTTCTCAGTACATTAGCATTAATAGTTGTTGCAACATCAATAACGCCATACAATGTTATATATTAATTACTTAAAATAGTTAAAATTTATACGATGAATATTACACAACATTTGTAGCATAAGTCTCTGCGTCAAAATTATTAAAAAGACATAAAAATGTTATTATTGTCTGAGATGTCAGCCATCTTGATTATATTGGAAGTCAATACAACCACAATTTAAGCTAGAATTTTCTTACCTTGATCGGCAAATATCCATTAATTATTTCGCATAAGTTTTGATTATTTTCTTCGTTTGAATATAATAGGGTTCCATTGTCATTTTCTTCTCCACATAATCTACAAACATTGGAATTATATAGAAACACTTCCATTATTACAGACAGACAAATAAGCCAGCGCCATCTACTTCCTTAATAATGAGTGACAAGTTAACATCTGACATCTCGTTTAGTTTTTACACGTAGATTTAAAAAATAATTTTCTATTATAATATAACTACATGTACTTGTTATATTATCAGTAATTATTAAATTAATCCACGTTTTGATTTTTATGTTATATTCGTTACCAAAATTATAATAAATTTGAATAAAAAATTGTTATTTATTTTATTCATATGGCATCGCTGCAATGTATCTATGTTACCTGTGTATCTTGTATTTTATCAATGGCAATTCTGAATTTGGGCCTGTCTTTCTTTTGATAGCCCTTTCCGGTTCGGTACCTGGGGCTAGAGGCCGTAGTTTCGGTTTTTATTATTTTTTAATCGCCCGTAATCCTTCAAAATGAGAATCTATAAGGATATTATTACCGGTAATTTAATTTATGACGTATTTGTGCATTGTTTTATCACAATATTTTGACAAATCATCGTAGATATTTGATAGTGATTTTGACATTTCATTGTGCAGTGATGAATCTTTGAGATTTTCTTAAGTTTTTGCCACATCGACACTAAAAATGGGTAATTGGTTCTTTTTTCTGGTAATTTACGTAGATATGTTATCATTTCAGGTGACGAGATGTTCTCGGACACGTACAAAATGAAACTGGTGGACGAAGTAATCTATGAGGTCACCGGTAAATTGGAAACGAGAACACAGGGCGATATTAGAATTGAGGGTTTCAATCCCTCCGCTGAGGAGGCCGACGAAGGCACGGATTCCGCGTGCGAGAGCGGCGTAGACATAGTCCTCAACCATAGGCTAGTGGAGACCTACGCCTTCGGCGATAAGAAATCCTACACTTTATACCTTAAAGACTACATGAAAAAGTGAGTGTTCAGTGATTTAAGTGCGCTAGTGCTTTAACCAACGCTTTGCCACATTTACGAGGAAATATGAGTGTATACGATATCGCAAGTGACCAGTAGTGATGGTGAAAGCGTACGTTAATTTTCCAACGTGTTACTTATGGCTTAGTGTCAGTCGCCACGTAGATATCCGTGGAGTAGCTGTAGTCTGTTGAAAGTAATTTAAAAACAAAAAAATCAGATTTTCCATATGTTACAATTCTGCTCAATCATTCTAACTTGGCACTATGTTAAATTCTATAAATGTGTTCACAGATACATACACAAAACTAAAAATACCCAAAGTTCAATAAATCACAGTCAGTGTTGATTTTATGCACTGCTATGTGCAGTCGCCACTTCTTGAGTCATCCTCCATATTGGATTACTCACCAAGACAATGTCATGTGCATATTAGATTGTATATAATGTTACTTTAATTAAGTCTATCGTCAGTTGTATTGTATATTTTATATAAAGCCATTGTTAGCAAGTGTGCCATGCACATTTTAGTATTTTATGAAATTTAAAATGCTGTAGGTGGCTGGGTGCATTTCCTTTGTCACCATTTTTACAATGCATTTTCAAATAACCATAGTGTTACTCAATTCTGTCCCCTTATTTGAGCTACTATCTACTTGTATGCAAAATTTTCTTGTTCTTTTGGAAAAGGACAAATAATAATTTGTTGGGATTTTTGTCTAGTTATATGCTGCAAAAGTTCCAAATTCTTTATTATTTCCTTATACTCTACTTTATATTTTCCTCATACACTTGTATTTGCTGACAAGTATGTCAAATAATGTGCAGAGGTGTCCTTTTATGTAACATTCCTCTGTATAAGAATAATATTTTGTAGTTTGTTTTACAATTTTCTAGCGTTAAGTAATTCATCTGTAATTATAATGTTACCAATGCAAAAATGGGTCTTGTAATCTTGGGGTTGTAATTTTTTTTTAAATTTACGATTGAAGTAGTAAATGAGCTTGCAGTCCACCTGATGGTAAGTGGCCACTGCTGCTCATGGACATTTGTAATCAACCCCAGATAAGATCACAAACCTACCTGAGGTTGTCCACATATGCATTGCTACCCCCTGAGGCCTAAGTTGGAATGCTTCAGATAAGTATGTCTCCTTTACCACACCTAACTAATTTTGAGTACTGCGTCTTTTGTTGGAATCATCACAGTTAGTGTTGATTCATATGAATGATTTTTTCAGCCTAGCCTTATCCGCCTCTAACAGCTGTTTTAGAATAGTGATTACATTACAATTTTATTATACTCGATTAAGGGCAACCATTGATAACAAATCAAACTTGTTACGTAATATCTGTGCCATGTGTCCCTTATCTGCTTGTGTTTTCAATGTCAGGGTGTGGTTTATCTTGTTGGGTAAGATTATAACTGCAACCTTTACATAGCACATGTAGGTATCTTATTTATTAGCTTACTATGATTTGTTCCTTCTCAATTTATATTATTATTTGCAATAGAATTCAATGCTAAGCAATTATATTATAAAGAATCATTCAAAGCAAAAAAATGTTGCAGATTTTGGGTATTTAGAATTGTGTCACTGTATTATTTATTGAACATGCCATTTTCTAAAGGTACCTCATCACATAGCTCTCTTCTCTCTCTCTTCTGCTTAGTTTTAAGTTTTCAGAGGCAGATCATATAATATCAACACCCATCAGACAAGATTGTAACATGAATTTAACATTTTTTTACAAATAAGCTTAAGTTTTTTAGAAGCGATAATGATAGAAACACATCTATTCATTCTTTATTGACCAAATAAATATGTGGTACAAAAGGCAGAATTAATGTTGAAAAGCATTGAACACTTGCGCCACCTATTATCTATAATGAGAACTGATGCTGATGTTGATATTACAAATTTAGTATAAAACTACTAGAAGCTGCAGTAACTTGACAAAATTTTGTAGACTACAGATTTTTACTATTTATAACTCTGGAATTATTGTGTTTATAAATTAGCATCATCTAATACCAAAGGTTGATTCTCAGTGTCATCCTATGGAGCTTTTGATGCAAAATCAAAGAACTTTAGTGAAAAAACATTCATTTTCATAATGTTTGTTCATGAAATAGAGCTAACATAATAATATACTCACATTAACTGAAATAAATGAAACTATTTAGATTTTGTATGTTAAAGAATTTATTCATTGTTTTCAGATTAGTTGCAAAATTGGAAGAAACTGCACCTGACCAGGTGGATGTATTCAAGACCAACATGAACAAAGTAATGAAAGACATCCTCGGTAGGTTTAAGGAACTCCAATTCTTCACCGGCGAATCTATGGACTGTGATGGCATGGTTGCAATGATGGAGTACAGAGATATCAATGGAGTTTCCACTCCAATCATGATGTTCTTCAAACACGGTCTTGAAGAGGAGAAGTTCTGAGCATGCATTGCTAAGTGATACTCATATTATTCCAATTTCCACCAGCTGCCTAACTCATGTTTTCTATTTATTTAAATCATGTCCGTATCAACCGGGACCGGCTTCTTCCCATCACAAGGCTGAACAATTTTATAATGATGAATACATACTATAAATAAATTAATGAACAACATAGGTATTGTATTTTATTTCAAACTAATGTACACATTTTGTATTAACTTACATGTATTGTTCTAATTATTGTTTCCCTAATATAGTGTATTAATCTCAAATCTTGAAATACTCTATATTTGTGTAATATCATTGAAATATAAATAAACAGTAGGTACAGCACAAATGAGGATTTTTAATTCATACACTTAAAACTGTTAGATTGGTTCAGTAGGGAAAAATAATATCTGTAAATCAAATGTAGGATCATTTTATTTACAATATACAATTTTATTTTTACATTTTTTATGCTCTAAATTAGGAATAATTATTGCAACAGCAAGAAATGAAAAAAACGAGCGTTAAAAAAAAATCGACGCAATATTGAACTGCAGGGCTACTCACGAAACCAATCTCAATTCCAATCCAAATCAAATGCAATCTGTCAAAGATGACGTCATTTCTTACTCGAAAAATTAGATTAAAATAATAATAAGCTTGGATTGGCCCATAAACAGCCCATAAAGGAAAGAGACAACTCTTTCCCTTTTCTGTGAATTGGACATTAATAATGGCGTCGTTACAATCCGTTAATAAAAGATTACGTGACTTCGTTTAGTAATTTGTTTAGTTGATCCAATATCCACCCATTTTTGAACTCACTCGGCGCTAGTATCTACCCAATACGGCAAAATTGGTGAGTACCAGGTACCACTGCTGACGTGGTGATGTCACGGTTATTTTCTTCAACTCCGCAGATTCTACAGCAGTCGCAGAATGTCATGATTGCTATCACTGTTGCATCTTGACTAACTTTAAAAATGGAGTACCCACAGATTCATATTTTAAGGTTGGTGGTTAATCTTAAACATTTACATTTTTTTATTACATTACATGTATGTATGTACTTTAGTTATGCCTATTAATTGTTAGAAATTGAGCTCAGCGGCAATTTAACATTCTTCTTTTTATAATGGAAGTAGCAAACGAGCATGTTGCCCACCTGGGCTACATGGTAAGTGACCACTGCCGCTCATGGACATCTGTAATCAACTCCGGATATGATCACAGTACCTGGGGTCGACCACAGATGCGTTGCTACCCTTGAGAACTAGGTCAGAAGCCAGTTACCACACCATCCAGAGTAGTCTAGGTAATTTGGGAGGGTAAAAGGAAGAGCTATTTTTATACTACACAGGTACAGGTACATTATGTAGTTATAATATTGTGGGTTTGGACGTTTTTATTGCACTAATAATGTAGATAAAGATGTTCAATTAAAAAATCACTGGTATTTTTTGTACATACTTTTAGTACATTTATTGCTTTTACCAACTTTTTAAGGAACTCACTCAGTTACAATAAGTAGTAAAGTGAAGTTATAGGTACCATAGATATAATATATTATCCTTATATATGAGTTGTAGGTACACGATATCAGTGCGTAAGTATAGTGCTATGCTAGGTGCTTTGAGGACTAAGTTTTTAAAAATACACGTGCTCTCGTACTTTTTTATTGTTGTGGCTGTTATAGTTTTTTTTTTTAATATATAATAATAAGTTTTATGCTAGCAATCGAGCTGCCACTGCCACGCAAGGACCGCCCATGTCAGTTATCGACCCCAAAAAAGATCCTACCCTAGTAGACCATACTTACGAAACCAATGTCCAATACCAATTCGATATAGTGACGTAATTTCCTACTCTTAAACAAAATTGTTTATTCAAAAAAATATGTTTATACGTATAGATAATAAGTTTACGTGAGTTTGATTACTAAATTTCAATTTATTTACATATTAACCACGCATCATTGAATTTAGTTGGCGTTGGTGAAACAATTCCAGAGCAAGAAACATCCCAATTAAAAATATAGGAATTGAATTCAAATAAAACTATGCAAAGGAAAGCTACACAATATGTGTACGTACTTCAAGAGCTGAATTAAATTAGGTTATAATAAATACCTATACAAAAATTATTTATTGCTATGAATGTATTCCCAGTCTTAAATCTAGGGAAAAAGGTTTTAGAAATAAAACAAGCCTGTAAATTTGAGGTATGTTATATTTATCGAGTTTGTATGTAGGTAATAACTACTATAAAGTACAGAAATGATCGATGATCTATTACAATGTAATGAGTACACTAATCACAATTTTTCATATGTATTTATCATTTTGTATACTTGTTTAGGCATTCACTAGGCACTAACGTATGCCTTAAATTGTTTAGTCTTTAATTTCTCCGTATATACAAGAACTTAAGTTACAGAGAATATGCACAGATTGATAAATTAAAGGTATTTCGGGCAACATTGGCAGTTATCCAACGAGACAAGATTCAAAATTCAATTTGTAAATTACCTTAGAATATAAAACATATGTAGGTACTATTGTGCATAAAGTATTTTGTAGTAATCATGATTCGCGACCTTAAAGGTCAATAAAGGACCGCTCTTAAGGCAGCTTCGAAACATAGGCTCCGAAATGTTATAAACTGAACAGGATGCCAAATCGTTCTTTAAAAAACTATAAGTATTTTAAAGTAGATTTACTATTTATATTCGAAGGTAATTCCTCATACGAGTGAACACAAAACATTATAATAATTATATTACAAATGTTTGAAATTTACATGAAATATTACGAATATGATAAGCATTCAATGAGCTTAAAATATTTATTAAAGAATTATGTCTGAATTTCCTTTACATGGTCTATTTAAGTGCCTATATGATTGCTAGAAGTAAAACTATTAAATGACTATAAAAAGTAGCTAGATATAAGACACGTTATTGCTTACACTTCCAGAATATCACAAGTAGGTATCGTATGGGATATCATAATTATTAGTTATATAGTTTATCAACTGACTCATTTTATATAACAATTAATGTCACTTAGCTATATGAGATTAAATTATATAACATGTAGTTATATTTAAAATAAAACAATTTTCTACTCGTTGTAATTAATGTAAGGCGCCTGAACGGCGACACACCATTTGTATGACAAGGATTCTTTATTTCATATATTCTAAAAAAAACTAACACATTTCATTTAAAAATCTTTACAAACATTACATTGACATTAATCATTTAATTAAATAAACACGATAGAAATTAACAATTCGATAAATGTATTGAAAGTTGACCAGTGAATGTATGGCTAAATCTACCATTTAAATTCCATAGCGGCGTAATTACGAAGTAGGTAATCGTTAAGTTAATGTTCTACAGACAATTTTAATCGTTAAGATGCAATTCTAAACACTAACTTTATAATTATCTTTTATGCGATCGCCAGTGATTTATAAATTGAGATAGACGATATGTACCTATCGTCTTTTAACCAGGGACTCTTAAAGGCTAAAATAATATGCATTTTATGAATGGGATACCTACACTACTTAGGTATAAACATCAACTTCAACCTATCGAAAAATGCACGGACTCTAGCTAGATCTTAATTTAGGAAGAATATCTTGTGCGGTACTCTTTATCAGTAGCACCATTTTTTATTGCAATGGAATCCATATTCTCCATTTATTTTCTTTTATCAAAATTTTACAATCACTGGTTAAATTAAGATGTCTTTGAAAATATCCATAAAGTGATGCATTGTATTTAGGTTTAGGTTTAAAGATCTTTATTTCTCATAAAAGACAATATTGCCACTTACATGACAACGACATGACATGAACAATGGCTTAAAATTATGTGTGTAAAAGAAATACTTGAATTAGCACATCAGCTGTACATTCCCGAGGGTCACTTTCTCTCATGCAGTCATGTTGGAACACGGCCAATGTTTTACATAACAGATAGGTATATACATAAGAAGTAAATATTAAGATGATTTTTTGTTTACATTACTCTTAAATGTACAGTTTTAAAATATGGCAAGTGTTCGCGTTATACAAGATTACTTTTACAAGTTTACGATTAAACAAAATACTATACAGTAGGATTGAGCTTAAAGTGACGATATTCGAAATGTGTGCTTTGTATCTACACAATACAACAGTGTATAATATAACAATACGCAGTGACATATAGTATCGTAGATATCAGTCGATATAGCAAACAATACGATATCAGGAATCACCAAATAATTTAAAGATAATTTTAGAAGAACAAGATCGTATTAAATTTATAAATATTTCAATATTATAAATATATTTACATTCGTTAATTCCTAATACTTCCTCTCATATTGGTGTCTTATTTAACGCACACTTATTTTAATCGTCTATAAATAAAAAATAGATATTAAAAGACATGGAATGGTTTTTGTACAAAATCAAACACGCCCTACCGTAATGGTAGGGACAATTACAATCACATGTTATGATGTAGTATCGTATTAGGGGATCGTCGCATTGACCGATCGCCCCGTTCTAATCTTAACTCGACTAGCCTGTACATTGTACGATTAGTGGTCGGCTCGAATCATTAGTAGCGCTTCGATCGTTCGAAAGTCGTTCCTTGGACGGTAAAGTTCATCCATTAGCTACCTTGATTATGAAATCGGAATACGTTTTTGAATAGAAAGTTGCAGTACAATGATTCGACCGCCTCGTTTCGATGAAAGTCTCACTTTCAAACGCTCCACTTCTCCTACGTTTCATTGAAAAATAGATCCATCACTACTTAATTTATAATTTACAAATAAGGTACTCTTTTAAACCGAATCGAAACATGATCGTCCTCACTGGTCGAACGTACACCGGGCCCGAAAACTAGTCACTAACCGCTCTAGAGCACTACGTTCCATCACATTGGAGTCCGTCCATAGAAAACTTAACGGAATGAAGATTTATTGCTAACATTACAAGATCACAAAAGGTCGAAAGAGTTCATAGCTCGCCCTCAACAATTGAAGGTGTTGGAGTGGCTGCAGGGCCGCGGGTAATCGTCCGGCGACCGCCCGTAGCCCGACTCCGGGATGATGGAGTACTCCGGCTCACTGTAGTCCGGCGT
>DWMA01000765.1:0-10019 GCA_018252035.1 Urbanus sp. 3 SS-2014
TCTTGTGTGTTGTCCATGGCACCCACGACACAGGAGAAAAACCTACTGTGGGGCTATGAGTGTGAAGCGTTATTTATGTATTTATACTAGTTAATTACTTGTCTCAAATGTCGCCGTCTACCTCGCTTTAGCGCTAAATGTCAGTTTTTTAGACCGATAACGTTAGTACAAAACAAAAGCCATTTGTAGCTTCCAATTAATTCGCAGTATGGCGAAGTATTAATCACTGGTATATTGATGTAGCAGAGCAAGAAAATGGGTAATCCATTTTGACTGAACGCCGAAAAATGCCCGGCGAATATTAAACGTTTAAGTTATGAACTGAAAGCGATTTTTAAAAACCTTGGGAAAAATATTAGGGAAGAATATGTGATCTATGAAAAAATGTTGAAAAATATTTTTTCATATTACAAATTACGTGTAATATTCAATTAAGTCAAAGCAAAAACTAAATACCTACTTGTATAAATAAAAAACATAAAAGGTTCACATCTACTTAAGGCTACGAAGTCAAATCGTTGAAACTTCATCAAAACTTGATGAA
This sequence comes from Urbanus sp. 3 SS-2014, assembly GCA_018252035.1. Lineage (NCBI taxonomy): Eukaryota > Metazoa > Arthropoda > Insecta > Lepidoptera > Hesperiidae > Urbanus > Urbanus sp. 3 SS-2014. Next base: position 545 of record DWMA01000765.1, read on the forward strand.
AGAGAATAATTTCTGTTATCAACTAAATCTTTCAGGCACTGCTTAGCCCTTTAGTTGCATCTATCATATAACTAATAATATCTTCTAAGTGTCTAAAATTATAATAAATATCACAATATAATTAATACATAGTTGAATGTATTATAATAAAAAGTAAATTTATACACAATAACACCTTTGGAAAGTGGTGATAGTTTTAATTGACTGTTAAAAGAAAAAAGGATTGTTGTTATGATATTGTGACATTAATAGACTTCGAAATAATCATTTTTATTCAATTCCTCGAGTCTCTTTAATTGTAAGCAATTAGTTTCGTAAACGCCACGCTCATGCATTGCACCACACGTGCAAACGTCCATCTCATATTACGTTTACTGTTAATAACTGTACTGACTCAAGTTGCTACAATTTCGGACAGCTTTTTTTAATTACTTGCCGACCACGAAGACAACCTGGTATTACTCGTCTCGATAAATAATGGAATTTAAACTGAAGACTTTTGTTTGTATCTCACTCATCAGAACAGGTATTAGAACGAAAAGGGTTGAAGTTTTCATAGCTCGACTTCGCAAGTACTAGAGTTCATTTTTTCTGTTTGAAAGCAACAGTTAGCAGTTGTAAACCCTACTCTGCTGTGATTTGTTGTAAGGGTGAGGCATTCCATCCTCAGGGTTAACAATGCAACTGTGACCGACCACAGGTAATAACTTTGTCATATCTGAGATTGATTTATAGATATCCGTGGACCATCAACTGGACTAGATGCTTGTTTACTCTCTACTATACAAATAAATAAAATTGAAGTGTCTGTTTGTGATTTCAAAAAAAATTTTTTTTACTCAATTCATGTGAAAGTATACACGATACCTATAACGAAAATGCAAATAAAAAAAATTGCCCGTCTGTCTGTCTGTTTGGCTGAGGTAATTTTCTAAACGGCTAGACCGATTTCGACGGGACTTTCACCGGAGGATAGCTGAAGGTCTAAGGCGTAACATAGTCTACTTTAATTTTAAAAAAGCATCACTGCGCGCTCCACGCGCATGCGGGGCCCCCTCGCGGGAGAGCAGGATTTCAGTTATGTTTAAATATGTGTTCCTTATTACTTTTTAAACGCGGGTGAAACCGCGGGGATCAGCTAGTGATCCTGTAAGATCAGTCACATATTTGTTTTAAACGCTCTATCGCTCGCAAACGCAAAGCGAATAATGCTTTAATAGTTTAATCGAATGATCTGTTCTCCTCGGGATTATGCTTCGCTTGGAATGATTTAAATTAATACTCCCAGTTACTCTAAATTGCAGCTTTTTAGTCCATATACATACATAATTTTAAACTTACAAGTATATTATGGTTAATTCAATTAACATAACATATTATTAATTTTATGTAATAATAATCTTATAAAAGCACTTACATTTTTTGATAACAAGATAACAGATCCCGTCCATACATCACAATTTATCACTTAAAATGATGAATATACTTGTCGCCGGTGCTACCGCGGACACAAACAAAACATAACCATACTAGTCCAAGGATATACCAACCTACTTTTTGTTGAATAAATAAAGCAAATATGATTAGCATAAATGAAATTTAAATACGCATGTTACAGTACGGAAGACACGCACGATTCCCTATTCTACAAATTACAAAATAGTACGGCGAAATCTTTAGGATTTAGTACATAAGATTGAGAATGCATTGATTCTGGCGTCTGAGATGCAATAGATATGTGTCGACGTTTATCTTGGAGCGATCATTGTTATTATTGGAGGTATTGAAAAACGGAGCCAGAATAGCTCTACATAATCGCGGTTAAAATCGACCAAGAATACAAACTTAGGATGAGACATAACTAGCTCAATAATTCAATATTCGCGACTTTACGGCTTGTATTATTGTAGTGGCCGATGACAATGAAGATGATTCGCATGGCTCAGCATCTACCATATAGGTAACACGTAATGGGTTCTAAATTCGATCCAATTCGATTTCAATTTTTATTCTGGGATGGGTGATTTTTTATTAATCGTTCTTATGACACAAGAAAGAAACTTGGCCGGAGCTAGGTATAGATACATCTAAGATCAAAAGAATCAAAATCAAACCGACAATCTTAAGCTGTAAATCCTGATCATCCAATGTATATTTTATGTCATCGTTTCCATGAAGAGTTTGATGCTAAAATACATAGATTCTGATGCAGTCAATTCTCATCGGCTTAGCTTATCACGACTAGGATATACTTTATAATTTTGAACGTATTTTGAGCTGTCTACTAGTTGGATCTTTACCAACGAATGAGTTTTTCATATATTCTCTTTATTTTTGTGGGTTTTTACTATTGATAGATTGATTGATGGATTGTTAATACGACGACTTTTGAAATGGATGTTGGCAAGTTGTCTGCGAAGAGCGAGGAAATATGGCACTATAACTAAGTACAAATGATAAGGAAAAGAAGAATATGTTGACAATGGTAAGTTGTAGATATATGATAATGGTATCGTATATTATTTGATTACTATAAAATGATGTGGATTTTACTAATTTGTTTATTAAATATCCCCAAAAATAGGTTTTTAAGATCTATGTTTACAACTTTTGTCTTGTATGCAATACTCGCCCACTAATATCAGCTTATATTTTAAAAACATGCATAAGAGCTTACAAAATCTATTTTGAGTTTACATATAGACGATTCTTGTTATTTGTACCTATGTTTTTATGTAAATATTACTTAGTATCACGTATCGACGCTTACATGTGCAACGGCCCTTACATCCGCCTAGAGATATTCTAAGAACGACCAGGAAAATATCCAGTGTTCGTTCCGATGACAGACGTGCTCCGTCTTCACCTCGTATATCACTCGCATTCCTAATGTCAATACATCTGTATATGATATGTGATCAATCTTTTATGATCTCTTTCGTATTCCTTTGAAAATTCGTTAATTTTAGTCTATTTTTGTGACTGATACCTACATGTAATTTATACGGATTATTCATAAAATATGATAAGGTAAGATGAATTTGAAGTTTGTTATTATAAAGTAGGTACACAGCGGTAATTATTTATTAGATCTTTTGCCGTCTTAAAATGTATTAAAAATCATTGAAAGTATTTATTCTACTTTTTTAATGTCTTTATTAACCATAAAGAAATTATAAAAAATGGAATAGGTACATGTTTAAGAACCCTTTAAGGACTTTCTGTGAACCTATTGAACCAAGACTTTTACAACATAACTTTATTGTCAACGCAACAATAAGCTACAATAGAGTTGGTCTAACGATGGACTCAGAAGGTGCTTGTAGGAACTCCTCAATTCAACAAAAGCAATGTATTCTAATGCAAAAAACAATTTATTAAGTCAAAATATATATGTACTAATTCCTTGCTTACAAATCTTACAATTAAATAGTAAATTTATAAAAAAGCCTGTTAATGTATGGAAAAAAACTTCATCCGCTGTTTTCAAAGTAAAGTTTATGCGTTACCTTATGGGCATTAAAAACGATAAATGTAAAAATATACACCATAAATTTGCATGGTGTCAGCTGTTAACGGTTTCCGCTTATACTAAAAGCGTCAATTTTATAAAGAGTGCCAATATACACAACACTATCTTTTTATATACGGTCGTTTGACGTGATCTAAATATGAAAGGAAAATAAAACCGGAAAGACCAGCTTTTGTAGCAACGATAACATTATAACTTTACAGTTTTTTACTAAAATATCAGTATAGCGCCATATTGAGATAGTTTACTAAATAATCAAATATAAATAACTCTTCCAACTTCTTTCCATCAATAATATAGAAGCTCTACATTTGTCAAAAAAAGGAGTCTCGACTTATTTTGAACATAATAATGGATTTTACTTAATGGGGCCCAGTTACTAACAATCTTCAAATCAGTATGAACGAATAGTTTAATTAAATATTAAGCACTTTCTGCCTTTTTGTAGTGTAGTGATAATAATAAAGTTTCTCGGTATATAGACAAATACAATTATGGTATATGAAAACACGCTCATTTTCTGTTTAATATGAAATAACCAAAATAGCAGTAATTCTTTTAATTGTTCTTATCAATGTAGACTAGTCGAAAACTAAGACCTAGAATATTTATAGGATAAAGTTCGGAAAACTGCCAATACATTAAGATAAGCCCTAATTTGTAACTGGAGAACAAGTTATACCCAATTCGTTACGACTTCGATAAATACTACTAGTGGGTAAGATATTATAGACGAATTTATGAAAAGGGTGGTGATGGGTAGGTATGTAACCCGAAATGATCTTGGGTGTATTTTATCTAACAATGATGTACGTTAATACAAAATTGAATTACTTAGCAAGAATAAGTTATTAATAAAGAAAGTCAACAAGATTTACAAACCGTTTTCAAGGAAAATAAAAAGTATTATTTTACAAATAGTCTCTAAGACATAAAACAAATTAGGTGGTATATACAAGTCCTCATCGATATTGCGACATGTAATTGTATATTCAGAATGCTGCTGAATAAATCATTCCTATTATACAAAAAAAAAATATGAATCTAACCTAAGGTATAGATGAGGTAAACTTCATTCCATATTTCTTTCCAATAAGAAGAAAATATTGGTCCCTCAACTTCCCTCGGGACAAGATTAGATTATATTCACAGGGATAATATTAATTAGTAGTAACTTATCGTATATCTTACCATGTCCCTATTGGATACAATTATCATCAGAAAAATAAGATTAGTTTATCTGTAAATATCAAAAAGTAAATCTTCGTAACTACAAAAGTATGTATGTCGATCAATGTTCGTCATAAAGTACTTTAATGTTAATGTAAGAACTGTCTTAGTAAACAACTGTTTAAACACTACACTAAACTTAGTGTGGTAAAACAATTACTATTACAATTAATACTATATATATGGGTACTTATTATTACTACCATTGGTCTTATTACTAAATTCATGGTCGATTTGCTGTATATTAAAAAGATAGCAATTAATAAAATTAAACCAATTAGTAATTTATAATCGCTATTTAGTTTTATCAGAAGTATAAATTTCGGTTTATCTCCTTAGAGATTCCGAATTCAGTCTTAGACACGCCTTAGCAATTTAAAATTTCTAAAATATTCCATTTTCTGACAGTTCTGACAGTAAGTTTTATGCTCAACATATTATTATTCAATCACATTTTTTTAGATAAAATTGGAATTTTAGTAATACTAACAGTATTTTCTTTCGGAGAAAATAAGTTATAATAATTTTCTTTTCAGATTTGCGGAACTAGTTGAAGCGAGACCAGCCCATCTTTAAAACATCAGACGGCAAGTCTCCAGGTATTTTCAATTTAAATAACAGTAATAGTTTGAGAGTTGTTCAATGAATTCAATTGTGATTTTGTCTCGTTACATGTGATATTTTTATTCAAGAAAGTATATCTAAGAAATAATCTTGTTTATTTAGAAATAACTGAAGGATTGTATTGTTATTATTAATTGATATAAATGAAAATTAATATATTCTTTAAACCTACGTATATATTTTTTATAAATGTAATAACTACTAAAGAATCACTTAATCAAAATGCTCTAACTTTGGTCTTAAAACGTTAAACATTAATATCTTAGATTCATAAAGTTAATAATAAAGTTAGTTATAACTTGATGAAAGAGAATCACGAGATCAAAATGTTATTACTTTCTGTTTGTGATGCGTGTTTTGAATGGTATAGCTTTATGGGTGAAAGAACTGAAAGGTCTAGTAGGTTTTAATATTAACTTTAACATGTGTATTACGAAAATCATCTCTATTATTATGTGGATTTAAAATATGTATTGAGTTTAACGTTCAACATCACAGTACATATCCTTGTATTATTGCACAAGTTTCGCCACAATGTTTATCTATAACAATAATCTCACAGTTATTACCACGTACTTAGATGTAAATGATATCGACCCTTTCAAACAAGTGAGCCTAATAATGGCCCTCGTACAAAACGAGACAGCGTTAAATATCCAAAGCACGTTTACCAGATTCCCTAACTTTAATATCAGTTATTTATCGTCTATATCGTCTATACGTGCAATGAAGTGGAGTATTCAGTACAGTATAAATGAGGAGAATTATTATCACTTTTTAACTTGCGCCGAATGCCAGCTGCCAATTAATTGTTCGAATGTCTACTGTATCCAGAAGTATGTTCAAGGCCTTTAATATAACTTTTTGATTAGAATACGACCAGCCAATAGGTCTTGATTTTTATTAAAGTGATTCGGTACGCAAATAGTAGGTCACGAAAGATCTTAATAGAGAGATGAAGTGCGCGCTAGTGCAAAGATCGATGTCGAATCGATTAATCGGAATTGCACACGCGCGGCCGGTTTGCCGAACGCATCTCTTCAATAGAGGCGCCTACGCCGCAAATTGTGAGATAAATGGAGATAGCCGACCGTACAATTGGTGGTTAATTATTCGGATGACGTACACCGCCGAACACTTTGTTGCAGCGAACAATTTGCGAATTGATACGCAAAAGCAAATGTAGGCGTCTATCTGGCATATTCTAAACAATTTTTGTTTTTTTTAGCATTAAGAGTGACGAATGGCTCGTATATCGTGAACGGCGAGTTTGCTGTGAGCGCGCCCGGAAGTTACGAAGCGGCGGGAGCAAGATTTGTTTACTCACGCGCAGCCGGCCTCGACAGTATATTCGCCATGGGGCCCATTCAGCATCCTATTGACATCATGGTGAATATTTTCGCATCTTGTTACTACACTATAAAATAGATCAGAATCACATATAAATAGCGTCTGCGCAACATGTTCTGATCCGTCTCTCTGTTTTTAGGTACTGTATACGCAACCAAATCCGAACATCAAGTACGAATTCTTTACCGATTCATTGCCAGATGAAACCAGTAACGATATTCCACCCGCGAATAATCTCGCAGAGCACCATCCAACACAGCGACACCACCGCCACCACATGGCAGAATCTCATACTAGATCTTTAGACACTCCAAAATCTGATCCTTCGTTGTCGAAGCAACCAGAATTTAATTCAATGGAAAATCAGTTCCAAGTCGATAGTAATATTATCGGCAACAGAAAGTTTATATGGAAGATTTTATCTTTTACCACATGTTCAAGAACTTGTGGAGGTGGTCTCCAGATAGGTAAATTTAAGTGTGTCGAAGTAGGGCACAAAGAGGATAAGGAAGTCTCTCCTGCTCACTGTAGTGGAAGCCCGCCACCTACTAGGCGTCGAAGATGTGGTACTTCCCCTTGTCCTCCGAGATGGAGGGCCACTGCTTGGGGACCGTGCCCAGTTTGTGGCCCCGCTCACAGAACTAGAATCGTAGGCTGCGTACAAGATCATGCACGAGGAATCACAAAGGTACGAATAAAGCTTTAACGTTAGTGTCCTATTAAAGATTTTATAAGAATTTAAGGTCTTTAGATTTTATTTTATTCTTCTTAGTAAAATAAAAAATTAGAGCATATTTCTGAGTCCCCCGTGCTTGTAATACTTATCTAAAATACTTTTACTTTCCAATCGTCTGCTATTTTCACATTATGACCTATTTTCAGATCAGCGATCAGAAGTGTCCTCTGCCGATGCCTACAAGCAAGGAGCTCTGTGATATTCCAAATTGCGACGGCAGCGCTGTCACGGTAAACCTGCCACGTCTTGACACGAGGCGGCAAGTGCGACCAAAGGACCGCACTGACACTTTCCGTGAAGGGCCAGTTATTTCTGTCGCTGCCAACGCAACGGAAAATGAATTAAGCCCGATACCGGAACCGGCGTACAGTTTCACTGCCGCTGGTGGATGGCTGTACACGGAATGGTCTGAGGTAAAATTAATTTGTAAATTAATTTATGAGCGTTATTATAATTAATTTATAAATATTTTTAGGTTAAGTTTTATATTTAATTTCAATTAATACTTCCAATGTTAGAACAAAAGTATATTTGTAAATGTCTGCAATTAGAATCAATTTGTAAAGAACTTCAATATCGTTTACGTTATACTCAAGTATCTATTTAATAACTTTTAAAGAGTTAAAAGGGGTTCTGTGTACACGAACTTAATGGATCAAGTATCCTGAAATGACCCGATTGCCTGTTATTTTCGTTATATTTTCTTTATTGAGATTCGCTGTACTGTTTTTGTCGTGAATAAACACCACATGCACATTAGGTCATCTCTTTAGCCCATAATTGAATTTCTTGAAATTAAAAAGCGTTGAACCAAAAGGATTACTCAGCACTTCAATTCGGAACAATTTAACGTCTTATGTATTTTAGTCGTCATGACGGTATTTTTAATTAACGTTGGTATTTTTATCCAGTGTGTAGGTTGGTGCGTAGGCGGTGGGGTACAATCTCGCAGGGTGCGTTGTGCGGAACCGAACGGCTGTGTCCCGCACCGAGCACCCCATGCCTCTCAAGCATGTAGGCCGAGGAAACAGTGTGATGACGCGCAGTGGTTTACTGGTAAGGTTTAAAGTTAAAGAAGCGAATGTAAGGAGAAGGTTGGTGCATAGAAATCCTACATTCTATCTCTATCTAGTCGGATTCGTTGTGCAAAACCTAAACGACTGCTTTTCGCAACGAATAACTTATTTCTTTGGACAAGCGTGCTATAAATTTAAAATTATTGTATTAAGTAGTAACAGTTTCACACTTATGTAATCTTACCTTCTGGAATAGAAAAAAATGTATCTATTATACATTTTTTTGCAACAAACTTTTTGCACTTACAACAAAATCTATATAAGCTCGACATAAGGTCGGCAACAGTTACTTATTAAGATAAATTTTATATTGTAATGTTTATTTCGATAGGCGAGTGGTCACCATGCTCGGCGTCATGTGGTGGTCGTCAGATCCGAGGAGTTCTATGCATCGGCGACAACGGCAGAAGGTTACGAGAGGCGTCCTGTCACGGGCCCAAGCCAGAATCAGAACGAGATTGTGGGGGTTCCTGTGCGCCTTCCTGGTATCTGAGCGATTGGGGAGAGGTGAGCTAATTCCAAGCATCTTAACACATTCTACTAATAGTTCTGCTGTCCTATAGGTAATTCATTTTGCACATTCATTATTAGACGTTATTTTCTATCAGTTGAACAGAATCAGTCACTTAATAAAATTATTGTAATGATTTTTGTAGCATAGCGGTCCTTATACATCATCTTGGATGTATTTAACTCCTCGTTCGTCAGAGATTTAATCAACTAGATAATTTTACACCATCATCATAAACTATCATTGCAAAAAACTCCGTTATTACAATGTTTGTATTTTGTCAAAAGTGCACGGGTCCATGCGAAGCGGGTATCCAGACCCGCACAGTGTGGTGCGCACGCGGTGGCGAGGACGGCGCGGCGGGGGCGGCGCGCGACGCGGAGTGCCCGGGCCTGCGGCCCGCCGCGCGCCGCGCC
>DWMA01000766.1:0-10019 GCA_018252035.1 Urbanus sp. 3 SS-2014
GGTGGTCCGAGGTGGAGTCATAGCTTTGGTTGAAGTTTTTTTTTTGTTTTTGGCTCAATTCGATCCCTCTTAATAAGCTGCTGTCGATCTAGGAGCTCTGAAATTTAATTTTTCTTTTTAAGAACTTTCAACATCGCCTGATGACTGTATACTCCAGGAATAATATTTGCCAGGAGAGATTTGCTTTTTAAGAACACAAATAACTTACTATTGAACTATACTGAATTGTATGTGTTTATCCTTCTTCTAACGCAATCGGGTAAAAAAATATTAGTAAAAAGTTACTATTCGACGAATGTAAATGACCCCTTACGAGTAGTCTTAATTTTTGCTTACTTACTTGCAATAAAGGGCTATGATTATGAGATGTGAGTAAAATTACAGCGATTAATAAATTGATAATAATATGTGACGTCATGTCATTACCAATTTCTTTCTTTTGTTTCTCTTTACATCTTTGTTACGCTATTTAGTTAAGATTCAACTGATATGTATGTGTTTTTCTTATTATTTTTTTCTATGTGTACACCTACCTTTGCAATGTTTCTTATATCTTTAACTCCATCCTAAAGATTGTCTCGAAGAAATTGCTTCTTAGCGATAAGGCCGCCTTTATGTATGCCATTCCTATTGTATATATGTACTTGTGATACGTTTTAAATACTTTCGTGTGCAAATAAAGAGTGTTGTTGTTGTGTATTACCTGTTAATTCATTACAAAGCATGGCTATAGCTGGCGCGTTGCTGTCCCGTCCGTCGAACACTTTGATGATGTCCGCTCGTCGGAGGCAGCTGTAAACAGGTTATAGAGTTAAGTTCGTTAGACTGGGCTGCGTTAGGTGATTGAAATGTATTTTGTGGAAACGTTAGCAGGGTATTAAATCTTCATCGGTGAGTTGGTAATCTTAGACAGATTACCACTCCTTTTATACGCTTACTTGCCTACAACACATTTAGAATTGACGAGTCGGTTAATTGCTTAAAATGTTCGCATTTTATTCGCAATTATGATTATGAATTTAGGCCTTAGTCCACCGTGCTGGCCAAGTACGAATTGGTAGACTTCATACACCTTTAAGAACTTTTTAAGAAAACTACATAAATCATATTTGCAAAAACAAAGATTTTACTACAAATTAACAATATGATATTAAAGGGTGATTTCAAATTTTGTTAAATATTTTATGGATAAGAAACTTTATTTTCAGGTTCCCCGGAGACGTTAGAGAAAGGTTCATTTTTATTTTCATAAATAGAGATGCGATTTTTAACTAGTGAGCAAAAATAGAATCCTTCACGTCTCAGAACTCTATGTAACAAAATACTGATATTTTAGTGAAGTAGGTAGGTACTATTTGTCCCTTCCACTAAGAGCCTCTTATCACGTTACATCACTTCATTAACTAAGACTAGGGTTTGCGGTGTAAGCTTACTTAAGCACACTAGAGAGCTTTGACCTAAGACTAGAATACGTAGTTACGCGAAAACCGTAATTCTCATAAGCAACGTTGTTAACATGGTCATAAATACTTAATGTTATATAGAAATAGCGAGCGACCATGAGGTAAATTTGATGGTTGTTCGTAATAACCCTATTTTTTTATTAAGCTCTCGGGAGGGTTTGTATCAACATGTGTACATTGTAGACATGTAAACTTGGAAAAAATTTGCATGAGGATACCTGGGATATGCAAGTAGTTACAGGAATTTAACAAATTAGTAATAATTGCCCTAAATATGTAGACTTCAGTAATAATATCAGGTAGGATTGAAGTCTTAAATTACTTATTTTTATTCGCCATTGCTTAATGATAGTTGTCTGAGGAACTTACTATTATCAGCATGATCGAACTTTACCACCCGTATTTACTACGTTTATTATAAAGTTCAAGATATTGTAATGCATTCGAAATATAACTTTGAAAACCAACTTGTAATATTCGCGAATATTAATAATACAGTTAATACAAAGTTCTGAATTATGCTCCAAGTCCAGTTAGCTCGATTTAAAATCTCATTAGTTTTAGTATCTGCACAAAGAGGGTCTTACAAAATGGAAAATTAACTAAAGTTCATTTTGGACTGTCATATGGAATGGCGGTCGCGCTTGTTAATAATGCATATGTTATTAAAGAATTAACTCGAGAAGCAGATTGTAGACAATAATGCAATAATTTTTCGAAGTACCTATTACTTTAATGATTTTTTTATTTAAGTAGATACTGATTAGGTAGGTATATAATCCACCTTATCCCTGTAGTCCCGGGACCACGACTAAAAGGAGGCTTTGGGGTTGCGGGTGGCAAGAGTGGGAGCTTAAATCGCCCGGCCAGTGACCCCGGGAAGGATCGTGGTATGTGTGGTCGCGTACCGTAAACACCAAACGGGGCGGTGGGCCTAGCGCTCATACGGGTGGGGCCTGACGGGGCAACGCGCTAGAGATCCCCGGTAGCGGTCATAAGGAGTGCCCGGAGTCCTCTTCGCAGCCCTGAGTAAGAACCCCACATAACCCGGCGTCGCTCATAGGGCATCGGGTACCTTTTGAACGTTTCCCCTCGACAACAATAAAAAGCTATATAGTCCACCTAATGGTAAGTGGCCATTGTCGCCTATAGACATAATATTATGTCACCAATCCATGGCCAATTTTCATGCATTTTTGTATATGTTTGTTTATAATATGTATGTAAACTAGAAACATATGTAAGAATCAAAGGTACGGGTGTTATTAAGTAATGTAACGTTATTTAGTTATGTAATGTTATTAAGTAGGCATAAATAAACCAACAATACTTTCGTATTTTTTCAATATTGCAGGTACGTAGGTACTTATTTAAAAACAAATTAAAAATAATAGCGCTATAATATATTCGTTTGTTTGAATTTTCTTTAACCTCCGTACTTAAAGAGTCTCCTCTCCTCCTTACTTAAAGAACCTCCAAGTACACTTGACTTAGAGAATATTGGAAAACGGAAGTCATTAATTTAATGGGTATTGTTATTTATTCCTTATAAATGCATACATAAATGTTATTACTTCAAACAATATACTTTTATTGATAGTATCAAAGATAATAATGATAAACAATAAAAAAAACCGCCCATTTCAGTTTTATTCTTTAGAAACACGCTGTATACTTACTCAAATGTCCCTTTATATTCCGTACTAAGATATTTGTCTTAATTAATTTAACTGAGTTAACAATAACACAATATCCTAAAGTTTGAGATAGTTGTACAGTAAAGTTAATTTAGTTTGGGTCTATTCGGGTCCTGTGTCTTGTAAAGGGTTTGATATTACGACTTGGATATGGCCATGGTTTTAGTTGTTTAGATTAATGTAGAGCAATTAACTTCAAAGCTGGTGCTAAAAGTTGGGCGTAACATCTGTACATAAAAGTATCGAGATGTTACATATAAAATGAGAAATGACCACACAAATTGATGATGAAGATTAAACCAAATGTCTCTTATATTGTAGTCAATTCAATAAAGGCTAAACCGCTAAAAACCACGAGATGGTGTGTGTAAATTCTTTACGTGTAAATCAGAGGGCTACGCTATCATTGAATTAGCTAAGACTTTTATAATCTTTTGTTAACTAAACTCCCTAATATTAGGCAACTTATTGATATAATTTCAAGTTGCAAACTGAAAACTGTAACGAAGAAAGCCTTATGCATTATTTTAACACCAAAAAAATTTATAAAAAATCAAATTGAAAAATAATAAGCTGTGCGTGGTTATACCTACACATGAGCGATGTTTTTTTTTCAAAAAGCTAATATTAAATAAATTCATCCTTACATCTTTAATAATAAATACATAGCACTACAGTTTACTTTGAACTTTGTATTTGAAGTGATTGCTCGTTCCAGTCGTATTCGTAACTAGGTTATTGCGTAAATTACTTTGTAATTAATCAGTCCGCCTTGAAAGCATTTGATGGCTTCTCAAATTGTTATCGACTAGTTTAAATTTTATAACTAACTCTAGTTTGTAACTAAACTACTTACGCAGTATTTTTTCTGACGTAAATTTACATTGTGGGTGTTATGGTATTCAAGTATGTATTTTTTCCACTTTATGCTTACTAACTCCTTCTGGTAATTGAGTGGTTATTTTGTTTTCAATGTTCTCAACTCACCACTAATTACTTGTTACTAAAAATCATTACCAGTCACTTTTCACTCGTTAAACGTTACTATTTTCTCATCACTAGCTATTCTTATTATAATTATTCGTTACATTTGTGACACGTTTCTTTTTCTCATCTCACGTTACGTCACTTTAGCTTTCTTTATGACTTTAGTGAGACCTACTTTCTTCGTTGCGGACTAGTACTTCGTTACAGTATTCAGACTCAATCTTTCTGAGGCCCGTAACTTCTGAAATATTTATCCGGTTTTATGCGACTTAATAATTTGTAACTTGCGTTAGAGCCTTGTAGGTTGCTCGTAAAATGTATCCGCCTGTCTTCTTATCTTGTTTAAAGTTTGATGGACTTGCGTTTTATTAAAAAGGATTTTTAATTAAACAATACTCACACTACGTGGGGTTATAAAATGTAAAATGAGCACTTAATTAACGCTTCTTACGAATTAGTAACTTTTTATGAATTTGAATCAGCAAAACAGCTGGTTTCAGGCTTATGTTAAGTGGATGTAGTATCCAGTGATACTGGTAATCAACTCTACGTATGTATATAATACTCAATTCTCACTTTTACACTTGAATTGTCAAAATTAATTAGGATCAGGAGTAGCTCCTTAGGTGTTGCTAATTTATAATTTCAACAGTCACTAGATAATTATATACTTGCTTATGTAAGTACACTGTTTGTATCTATTGATTTTATGTCCCATTAACAATTTACATATCATTAATTAACATTAGGGAAAACATATGCCCACATATGTATATCCAATGCAAGATATTTTGAAAATAATTTTAAGTTTAAATCTACCAATACAAATTTGAATCGAAACTATCATCAATATACCCGATCTGCGCGAAGGAATATGACAAAAGTTTGTATTACTTATAATAAGTTTCTATTTTACGAACAAAATAGAATCATATTCATACACAGCAAAACCTTCTACCTTTTAGCCATTACATTACATTCTATCCCAAAGCGACCGCATTATCTAGATAATTAAGCGACTAGATATAGTTTATGGCCGCGCTCATTAACGGTGCCGTGTAGCGGTCTATTATATTCATAATTCAATTATGGTAATGCCGTTAAATACAGGGATGACTATTCCAGTGCATAGCGGAGTTACGCTTGTCATTTTGGCTGCGTATTACTTATGCATCAGTGCACACTGTATTAGAGAAAGCTTTTGTAAATGCAGTTTATTTTCAATGTATGCTTTTAATGTGGTTCCAAGTCAAGTTACAATGGTGGGTAAATATGGATTTTTATTTCCAATAGTAGGAAATCTGTGACGTACTTTACCACGCTGCTTCAACGCGGATTAATGACGTAAGGTCCAGATTAGCGTCTTACCTACTAGTGTTGTCAAGTCGAATGTTTTCAAGCATGTTTCTAAGGCCTTTGACAAGGTTTATCGACAACGGTGATAACTTTGACCAACAGTAGATATAACTAAGCCTTCATAGCATGAAGCAACATAAATGTCACTAACGGTCACCCGTCCAAATCTTCACCGAACCTGACAGTTCTTAACTTTGCAGATCAGTGCAAAATTAAAATCAATACGCACTTCTGAGCTTTTAAAAAAAATATACAGGTTATAGACAAATTATTTATAACTACAAACATAATTCCAAACAGTTACAAAACAAATTTTCCAAGTGACAAGACAATATGGCCGGATGTCGTGTACTTTATGTCACTTTTACGAGTGTCCAACGGTGCATGATACTAGTAAAATTCAATATTCCCAGATGTAAGGCACGATTATTATTAGATATCTAGGTTTTATTATAGACCTCCCATCTTTTGGTTATTGGAAAAGTTTTACGACAGCTCCGTGATATTATAAAAATATGAGAAATTTTCGTTTCTGACGACTTTGCGATTATATTACTTTGAACTTTGTAGTGTCTAGTTTGCAAAGTCGAAGAGGGCAAGGACATTATGTTACAACTTGTGGACTTGTTATGAGATAATAATACTCACTTAATGATTTTGAATTCTATTCTAATGACAATGGTGGCGATAAATTAATGTTACTACATATGTAATCGTTCTATGTATACAAAAACACTAGAAAGTCCACTCAGAAAGATGTGGATCAAATAGGACAGATAGAAATATTTATAGAATTTAGCAACGCGTGAGTCTAGAAACTTTATACCACCTATTTTTGTCTCAGATAAATAAAATAGGTAGATTACTCACCGCCTTGTATTTGAGTGAACCCAAAAAAACTACGCTACTTTTATGTATTTATACGCGCACACTTACAAAACTAGCGTAGTTTCTTGTCCTTTAGTTTATTTACGCTCACATAATCACTTTTATAACCCGACCATTTTAAATGTGGCTTAATTTTTTTGTTAGGAATGATAGATCTACTTACTTTATTGATCTGAGATACTATCTTTATAAGACGACAACATTTTGTTGGTGTCCTTAATAAATATCAAGCCTGGTCACCCTAATACCAGGTAACAGCGTAGCTCGCGGCGACGTCTGTCATGTGGGAGAGATTTCCCCTTTCCCGTGTCTTCGTACTTTTTACATGCTTTCACACTCTCGGCCATCGACGACGGGATGAGAAAACTTTGCGAATTTTACGCAGACCTCAGCTATTTGAGGACTTAAGTAGTTTACATGTAGGGAGCGGAATTTTCGTTAAAGTATCCTTTACAATGTAGATGGTGGTGAGTAGATGGTTAAAATGTTACAATACAATGTCAATATAAAAACAAGCAGAGGATATTGTTCTAAGGAATTTATTTAATTTTGTTGTCTGTTTAAACCATTATGTTATATCTGTGATTGAACAGAGATATGAGGCGTCCTTATATTGTTACGTTTATATTATATAGAGTTCAGAAAATTGAGCGACACGAAATGTGATGCGTTGATTTTATCAACTAAAGTATACAACTTTGTTCTGGAAGTTTAAACTTATACTATTCCTATCACTTAGTAGATACTTCAACCCGATTATAGATTTATACCAAGGAGATTAAATCAACAACTATGACATGTACGTATACCTACCTGTGAAATGCAATTCTAACTGAAAAATTTGAATTTCCATTGTCGTCTGTATGCTAGCCAATAAACCTCCCCCTTTTCCTCTCTGATTGGTTTTTCGATTTTAAAAATGGCGGTTTCCGTGTTTCAAGCGAGTGCGTACGTTTTGCCCGCAGCCATTCCATTCAGTGGAAATCTGACTGTGCTGGTGCTCTTCATGTCATACTCTTTTTACCTGTCATGACCTGCAGTCGCAATCTAGTCGTGAATATCGGAAAAGATTAATCGGACGGTATGTGCTACGATTATTTACTATGTCACAATTACGTATTGATAATTGTGTTTTGTAGGTAGTTTTGTAAAAAGTGTAGTTTTGTTAAGTAAGTGACGTGCCTAGCGTAATGATTTGTTGTTATTGATTTAGATATTAATGATTAACGATAATGATAAACAACTTCCTCAAATACAATTAACATTTAATTTATTGCTTTTGTTATGATAAATAAAAATTTAATTAATATTAGATACTTGTTTCAAAATAATTTGGATTATAATTTATTTTATTTTATAGTCATAATTGTAACAAACCTAAAAAAACAATTTTCAACTTTTTTGTAAAAAAGATCATAAAATATTAAGTCTCATTTCTGTTTAAACAACATCAATTTAGAGTGTGCTTACTACGTAAATATGTAAGAACATTATCTTTGACAAAACGTACAAAATTTGCTTGTATCCTTAGAAAAAATATTTTTGCCACGTTCCTAACAAATATGATAAGATATACCGTCATGTGCATACAGTGTGAAATGAGGTTTTGTTCCGAAATATATTGCGAGATGAGTACAGATATCATCATTCATTCTCAACAGGTTTATAAGTCTCAGTAATCTCCTTTATGTAGAGTTTGGGATGTAAGTATGCCTCTGTTATATTTTTTTCAGTAACAACTTGTTCAGTTGTCAGTAGTGTATCACAGTTTGGTTAATAGTGATGTAACACCTTTTGATTGTAAAATTCTGTTTTTTGAATATTTTACTTTATAAATTTATTTGGATTTCTATAGGAAAGAAATTCGTTATAACACAAATACCTATAACGATTACGTTATAAAAATATTATCGGTGACATTTTTTCAGTTGATGTTAATAAAATTAAAAAATAGGTATTAGATACATAAATGAGTTCACCCATTCACTTTTTCTCCAAAATTACATTTTGTACCTAAAATGTTAAAAAGTTTTATGTTATTAATAGTGTGTCTCATTAAAATTCGTCTTCAAAATCGTACAATAAACTTTCGCTTGAATAACTAACTTCGTTAAATAATGAGCGTTCATTAATTAATCGGTCCAACGACGTGCAAAAATATATGAATATAAATGCTGTTACAACAGTTAAAACAATTTAATAGTACATTCACATATTAAATACTTAATATGAGAAGTTTTAATAGCAACATTTTATGTTAGTGTAGTGTCTGAAAAAAAGTCAAGGTACAAATTTGTTTTGTTTTTGTATATATAATCTTTAATCAAACCACCGACTTTTGAGGTCCATTGCAGGAGATAGGCCTACCCTACTGCAGCGGTGTGTATTGAAGTTACACAGAAAGATACTGCTCATCTCCTACATTTTGTCTTTTAATTGGCACGATGCAACCATATGGACGATATCCGTGAGAAAATAGAGAGTCGTACCTATTGAAAATATACACCACACTGTAAGTAGTAGAGGTGTAAGAGTAAGGAAAGAAAGCGTATGTATTCGTTACTATAACATTTTTTGAACTCGTTTTATGGTATGATATCGTTACTCGATACTTTTCCTCACAACATAGCACAGAGCAACTTCTCGAGTCCTATTCTCGACCGCAATACGACACGCAAATTACTTACATAATGAAAAATGCGATGCGAATAACAAAATTCGTGAGTAACGTTTCGTTACTCGGTTCGTCATACGGTTGTTGATGGCGAACCCGTTACTCAGTAACAAATACGTACGGTCCGCTACAACTCTAGTAAGCAGTTATATGCGTTTCATAAATGTATCAAAGTGCACTTCATTACAAGAAAAGTCCATTAGATGTTCTATACGTTATACGAATATGTATCCAAACACAATACCAATCTAACCCGAATTCGATCTGCTAAATAACAAAACCGTATGCATATTACAAAATCGGGCAACAAAGCGGCTATATCCGCTATTACCTTATGAATAAATTATCAATCAAGTGAGCAAACATCGTAGGATCTTGGATCGCAAATAAACGGTATACAGGCAATCAATAGGATTCTAGCATACCGAGTGCCCGTCTGCATATCCGAATGCCTGCGTCCGGATATTCGAATTATTCCTACCGGCTATAGAAATTGAAACAACACCAAGTGCCCGGAATGCCAGTAATGGCGGCCGCGGGACCACGTGTCGATGTATTGAATTTCGAAGATGATTAATGAGATAACTCGCCATAGTCGCACTTTAGAATGGGATATTGGTAAATAGTGGTTGGGTACAGATCTATGCCCGTATTGGAATTGTTCTATGTTGATGTACAATGCTTGTATTTCAGATGTAACAATAATGTTTCTTTTCAATTGAGTATTAAAAAATTAGGCAATAAAGTGACTATATCCACTATTAATTGCTCTATGCATAAATTATCTTAGGATCTTGGATCACAAATAAACGATGGTGTACAGGCAATCAATAGGGTTCTAGCATACCGAGTGCCCGTCTGCATATCCGAATGCCTCCCGGATATTCGAATTATTCCTACCGGCTATAGAAATTGAAACAACACCAAGTGCCCGGAATGCCAGTAATGGCGGCC
>DWMA01000767.1:0-10018 GCA_018252035.1 Urbanus sp. 3 SS-2014
GGGGAAAGAATTTTTAAAATCGGTCCAGCAGTTTTTGAGCCTATTCATGACAACCAAACAAACAAAGTTTTCCTCTCTATAATATTAGTGTAGATGACTCCAATACAAAATAGCTCTGAATCGGATAGCCTTTGTACATATAATTTAATACGTTTGCGGCTATTCCGTGTAATTGGTTGCGTCTTACGAGCACAGCTTTGACTATTAGATGGATGGGGAAGCAAGGAGATACATCCAATAAGCTATAGGGAATTGCGTTCTGCGACGGCGTCTCAGCAATTTAATTAATGGCTCTCTATAGCTTAGTACGGTTTCACATAATGAAGAATTATCTTAACGGCACAAAACTAATAAAAATACAAAACCGTTGATGATTAGATATTTTCTCCAAAAACAACAACAACAAAACAAGGATAAGTCGTATTTAATACTTTTTAATTTTAAATTTCATGATGTCCAAAAATTAGAAATTAAAACAACTTCATCTTCTATAAAAAAATCAAAGTAATCAGATACGTTTAATATTTTACAGATTAGGAATAAGATTTGGAAAAAGTACACGTACAACATCATGTTTAGTAAAAATTCTAATATAAAAAAGATCGACTTCGACGTTTGACTCGAGGTTTATAATGATATTTCAAATTTTAATTTTAGTAAATAATTTCACATGGTACATTAATAACTACTGCTTTCAAACTAGTAATAATATATAACTCACGAATTGCGTTATATGCATATATTATGTACATAGTATAATCTGCACAAAACATTCTTAATACGATATATCTTACCACGAAACCAAATTTTTAAAGACGGACGTCTTCCACATTTCATTTTCTCAATGTACCTAAAATATCAGCGTATTACAGAACGGACTTTAAAACAAGCGTATTTAATTTTTCAGTTATATATGACGTTAAGCTGTGTACAACATAACGTTTTGCGCGGACGCTAATCCACACAGCGGAAAATCCTACTTTTAACATAACGCAAAGTTTAAAAATGCTTGCAATTTTGTACACATGAAACACAACATTCCGTATTTTCTTTTTGCTCCTATTTTCACTTTTTCATATTTTCACTCCTACTTCATTTTAATTTTCACCATTACGATTCTCACTCATTCGCTTTTCATGTTATATTAAAATGATTACTGGAGACTGAGTAGATAGCGTTTACACTTTCGAGAACGATGTTATTTTCATTATAATTTTACGGCTACAAAGGTGTAATTTATTTTGTCTTGAAGGGAGTACACACGGTATTTCTACCAAATATGTACCTAATTATGTACACGATGAAAAATACATCTAAAAACATCGATTTCGGCTTTTCTATATGCATTAATTTCGTAAATTCTTTGAACAAAAGGTCTAATTCTTTATTATTCTAATTCTTTGACTAAAGAAATTAAAGAATCACATATGTATATGTATGTACTGAACTTACGGATGAACTCACTTCGGTAAAGAAAAATTCAAATATCATATACATTGCAATATCTCTTGAGTGATTCAAAGCTCGATGTAACTTCAAAAGCGTTCAGGATGTAGGTATAGCCATTTTGTAGTGATATTCAATAAACTTCATACGATGGTGCAGGGATTGTAATAAATTTAATAAAATATCATCCTCAGACGACGTCTAGGTTCTTTGAAGCGTGAGTTAACGCTAAGCGGAAGATCGGAACATTATTATGTCCTGCACGAATTTTCCAAGACACATATTGAAAACCAATGTCGATAAAGCAATATTTCACGCTTTATATTACCTTATTAAGTCGTAAATATTCGTAAATTTTGCTTTTAAATATTTTCAAAAACATCAAAATATTTCAGTCAAACTAATCATATTTTAAGGAAACTAATTTTGATTGGCTATGACCTACCAAGACCTCTCAATGTGTGGCGATTTATAAACTTCCTTTGCTGGTAACAACATATAGGTATAACGCTTCTACATTTAAGTAACGCAAGTAAGTATTGAATTCATTCTTTTTAGCTTAAATGGGAAAGGAAAGCATCGTAAGGAACCCTGTACCCAAACACTTAAAAAATAACATGTGTACCAACAGATTCATCATAAAAAGTAACATATTATTATTATTTCTATTTACTTATGATCACAGTATTACTTAAGTTTTCGGTGATTCTAGGGTATTTTACGATTTGTAGAGCAAACATTCCTACAATAACAATATACGATTATCGGCCTTACTACTAATATTCCTACGCTGCATTTCGCTTGCAAAGCTACTATTGCTTGCTATAAATTTTGCATACGAGGCAATATGTTTATCCTAAAGACCATTAAGGCTGTGTGTGGGGAACTGAAAAATTGATGTGATCGCATTTACTACACAGTTTTAGTATTAAGTAGTCAGTTACTCACTGTTTTCTTTATTTATGTGTATGTTTTAATCCTTATATTTTCTATTACATTAGTAACTAGTGTTACATTAGTACTGTTACGTTAGGACTAGTAGTAATTACGTTAGTACATTTATATATTGTGTTATTAAACAATACTTTGATAGCTGGAACAATGACCATATTATTTTTATTAGACTTTCCCTCCACATATTAACGTAGACGCTCTACGGCGTAGAGCTTATCTACGTCGTAGAGGGTACCGGATTCAAATCATCCGAGGGTGACATCTAAATGTTTTTTTTTATTCTACGTTTGTTAATTCCTGATTTCTTACGTATTAAATGTTTGGTAACTTAGTAAGCAAAACAGAGCACGCAGTCCACGTGATGGCAAGCAGCTCTGCCATATGGACATTGAAACTCTTAACTACTATTTGGAATACTATTAGTATTTAGACAAAAGAATTTGAAATAGAACTTTTACTTAGATCCGGCTACTGATACGTTGATAATTCTGAAAATATACTAGGTTTATTTCATCATTTTTATCCCCCTAGATAGGTAGATAGTAATGTAGCACTGTTGATGTAATGCATAAAATAGTTTTTGTCGTGATTGTATCGCAATCAAACCACCTTTACGTATTCAACGTATAAAAATGTAGCTACATACATATCTAAAATTACATACAACTGCGTATACAAGTACCTCAACTATCTTTGGCCAAAGATATGATATATTGCTAAAGTGTAGGCGTAATAATATTAATTGATAGTGAGAAACGATCAAAGGGGCTAAATGGAAGCCGAACCACTCGCTTCCTGGCGTTCCATTAGGAAGTAATGGCCACAGAGTAATTATATTGATATTGGACAATTACCTTGAAAGCTAGATTGTAGGAAATAATTAATTCCCTGCGGTCCTATTACAGTAACACGAAGCTTTAGCGAATAACGTAAATTAAAATAAATTATTGTATTGGTATAAATTATTAACGTACATTTATTGTAATTAAAAGGCGTTTAATATTACGGGCAACATAAATGAAAATAATTTAGTTGATGATGTAAATTTAATATTGTAAGTGTAGTAATGGAAAAATTAATTAATTTATTAATCGTAGGACATAATGATACTGATTGTAATGATAATTCATTGTTTGCAACGCAACCGGATTTGAAGCCCAGCTGGAAAGATTATTAGCCTATAAGGTACTTCAATAGTCTTCAGGAATAGTATCATGATAGTATATCGCAAAATATTTCTTCATCATTAATTAGATTTTTTTACGTAATAAGAGATATCTACGAAATAATATCTGCTTATTAAGTATTTAAAATAGACCTCATATCGGTTAATATTTTACTGAGTATTAAGTACAAAGGTGCGGTGACGACGCAAAATATTTGTAAGAGGTACCTCCCACTGTATATTAAAATATTTATTATAAAGGTTGCGTGTATTTAATGTCTCAGAATATATATATGAAGTAGATATGGCGTAAATATACTTTATCCCTACTCATATAGGCGGATTATTTATGTGAAATCGTTCGTATAATTTTAAATTTATGGTAGTCTCATTAGAATAATAAATATAATAATATTTCAATTCATTGCAGAACTCTTTTTTTTAGCGCGAAAAACACCATCTAATTTTATTACCACCTTAAAAAGTTTAATTTAAATATAAATTATTTTGCTATTAATTCTACGTGACTTCAGACATTTTTTGTGACTTCAGCTCTACGCCTATTACAAGTTCAAACGCATGCATTATTTCGTATCTTATGGACGGTATCCAATTTTATACCATCTTTCCCTGCTTTTGATATGAAATCGATTATAAACATGAACAAGCAAATTTACTGTAGCTATAACATACTTTATGTTACGTTTATACTACGTAGCGTTATGACGTGAGTTCGTATTAATAAACATTTTATTATCGTAGAGAGAAGAATGGTTTATTTACCAAGAACGTTTTTCAAGATAAAATTGGTTTACTTCAATATTTTTATGTAGACTTATGTTCTAGGTCTGGGTGTTTGTGTTTTCGTCTATATGTATCCATGGCACCCATGACATAGGAGGAAATCCTAATGTGTCTAGAAAGTGTTATTTTACTTTTGTTTTATCTAGGTACACGCGTGGGTAGCTACATAGATCTTAAATCAGTGCTCATAATAGACATTAGTCAGTGATTCTATCTATTTATGAACATTCCTATGTAATATATTATGTTGATAAATTAGAAATAGAGCACAGAATTTTGAACAACTTTCTCAACAGACTTTTATTCAAGTATTTTTCGCTATACCGAAGTCGATTTTATATTAATTTTAATCCTATGTTCCATCCATTTATGTAATGGAACAATACTTAGCAAATTCAACAAAAAATTATAGAACCATTTGGGTGACTTTTGTCACGAAGGAAATTGCTACAGGTTTTTTATTTACGTAGCGGAACTGTACCATCTGCAACGAGGGACAAGGACCCTTGTCACATGTTTTCGAAGACAGTTAAGTTAAAGACAAGCCCTTGTAAGATGTCATCCCTTTTTTGTACTGGAGACACGGAAGATATATAAGAAACTTGTTTCTTATGTTGCTTTTAGTTAATATATTGCATTCGATTGCGTATTACATTTTTAATGCAACGTCCACCTTTACAGATAAAGTTTATGTTAAATGCAGTTCAGGATCAAAAAGTTTATCAAAAGTGAAGACACTTGCACATGTTTATGAAATGAGGTAGGCCTAAGTTCAGCAGTGGACAATCAAAGGTTGATAGATACGAATTGACAGATGAAATAGAGACATAATTATGAGAGACGTTTCAACTTGTTCCTCATAAGTAACAAAGCATGTATGGCTAACGAAACACAAATATTATCTGGGCTTAGTTCCAGATGTCTTGGGCGAAATTGGCCACTTATTATAGGGTAGGTATAATACATGGGCGCTGGACAAGACGCACCTAATCATTTTTTTTTTCGTGAAGATCTATGATAATAATTTTGAATAAGTTTTTATTTTATATTAGTTTAGATGCAATTTGTATTCAGAACTAGGTATACCTTCTATTTACGCTATATGAGATGCCTGTGTCAGAATTCGTCGTTAAATCGCTCTATCAAATGGCATGGTACATACACTTCCTACTTTGTAATCATCGACACTCAACACAGTTGTTCGTTAATTAGAGTCTAACTCTCTCACTAAGCTTACAACTTTGTTCTTAGATTGCAGCTTAAGCAGAGCTGAAATCAACGGCTCAATTGCTTCAATTCAAGACTTATCTTAAAACTATCCAAAGTTTGATTATCGGAATAGTGCATTAAACTTCTTCTTCGGCCATTAACAAGTTCAGTTATAGACGGTTTAGTTATCTAATGCGAATTAGAAGACATATCAAAAATACAGATTTTTTTAGAGAATCGACACGATACGCATAAGTTTCTAAGCGATATATAAAACAATAATTTTGATCTATTGTTTTAAAATTATGTACTAATATTTATATTAGATTAATGAAGCGTCTAGATTATTGTACCAAAAACTAAGTATCTACAGTATTCGTTTTTAGAAATAAGTAACTGCTTTATACTATTAAGTATTTTTTATTCTGTAACTGAAATTTTATTGTATAAAAAAACTGAACGTAATAAAGTAATTATGATGACAACAATGACCATAAAATTATCATTGAGCATCATAATTTAATTCATAAATATTAAACTCTAAATTACTTAAGTTGTGTCGTTAAATAAAATATAGGTACTGTCGTTTAATAAAACGATAGCATAATAACAAAGTTTATTGCATAACATTAATTTGAAATCTAGACTTTTAACAGAAGATTTTACCTATATTTTCTATCAGTAAATCTTAAACACAAACTTTAAAAGAAACTTAGAAGTACCCTATAAGCAAAATAATAATAAAATCTCGCTGTATTTATTAAACAAAAAATATAACAAATAATTCACATTTTTCTTATGCGAAAACATAACTAAATAACTTAACTAGCTTTATTTGAAGCATATTTTTATCTTATTTAGTATAACTTCTTTTTGTTTTAATAAACTTAAAAAAACAACAAATATAGCATGTTTTTTATGTAACAACTTTTTATCGCTTTCGCATCATTTGGCTTTTAGTACCGCCAGATGGAGTCAACCCTGTACGACGGCTTTCCTCGCTTACGATTCTTTTATACTCTTCTTCAGTGTCCCTTAGTATACTTTCATAATAATTATCATCATCAATTACAGGAGCAGGCTCGGCATTTTCATCTGTTTTAAGTTTCAGTCGTATTTCTTTTATACGAGTTTCTAAAATATGTTCTCGTCGCGTCTCACGTTCTAGAGTTTGCGTCATTCGCTGTTTGTCTTTGTTTCCGGAAACCACTAGATTATCTGA
This sequence comes from Urbanus sp. 3 SS-2014, assembly GCA_018252035.1. Taxonomy (NCBI): domain Eukaryota; kingdom Metazoa; phylum Arthropoda; class Insecta; order Lepidoptera; family Hesperiidae; genus Urbanus; species Urbanus sp. 3 SS-2014. Next base: position 6,801 of record DWMA01000767.1, read on the forward strand.
TAATATTATAAGATGTAATACACCTTTTTCATCACCAACTGCGATCAGTTTTCCTTCATCATGAGGTTTTATTTTTAATAAAGGATATTTTGAAACAGGTAATATCATTACAGGTTCGCGAAACTTCCGAAGGAGGTCCCAGTAACGAAATTTCCCATCACATGCAACTGACATATAACTTGAAATACGTTGGGGTGCCCATACTACATCATTTATTTGATGTCGGTGTCGTATACCAGATATTATAGGAGATGTATGAATATCATCACTCCAAATATTGACGCACCAATCTCCACACGTAATAAAAACCTTCGATGAACATGAGCTACGGTGCACGGATTTTACGGGCCCGTTATGAGCTTCAAAAACGGCACTCAATACTTCTTGGTACGTTTTACCCTTCCGGTTAACATTAATTACGAACCCAGTGTCCGTTCCACACAGAAATTTAGTAGGAAACGATTTATCATATTGCAATACGCTCACGCCCTCCGAGTTTGTCAAATTCATTTCTTCGCCAGGTGGATGACGAATACATATAATGAGCTTGTCGATTGGCCTTGAAATATTTCGGATATCCCACCACATACATTGCCCATCAGTTGAGGCGCTAAAGAATTCATTATTAAGCCTCGAATGTATATATAATAATGAACTCACAGGATCTCGATGAGCCAAGTGCATTTCACTTAGTGTCGAAGGTTCCTTACCATTACGAATATCAAAAATACAAACTCTGCCATCACAAAGTCCTCCAATTATGACCGAGGGTTGTACAGGAGAGCATGCTACTTGCCAGCACGCGCTCGGACCGTAAAAATCAGCATATGGTAAATTGGGATTTTCTACATTCCACACGAAACATGAAACATTCTCATCTATAGCTTCATAAACGGGATACTTCTTGTCACAATATGCTGCTACTAATTTGGGCTCGTCCTCATATGTCCAAGCAATACACCCAATTGGACGCTTTTCGGTATCTTTAAAAGTATTGTGAACACGAATGGAATATTTTTCAACAAGTTGTTCTGGGGGCATACTCTTAAAATACATATTGTACATCTCAATTGCATTATTTTGATCAACATAGTTTACGAACTCGGGATACAAACCTAAAATGGCGTCAACATAAGCTTCGTCGCGCTCAATTCTGCGTTTGTATCTGGTAGTTGCCTCTTCATCGGCACAATGTATTTCTTTTGGCCAACCTCCTTCAGAATGATTGATACCCTGGTCGTGATGAAAAATTCTTTTTGTGTTCAGATCGTGTTCTGATATGGCGACTGACGCCTGTGTCTCACGACTTACTGGATTAAGAAGGCAATATTCTTTCTGTTGGGTTATATTTGGCGCGATCGTGTCTAATAAAATTGCTGCAGTTTCACAAAACATGGGTTGTTTTCCAAAAGTGTTACGTAATTTATTGTAAGAATAAAGTAAAGCTTCATTTTTAGCCATAACGATAATAATTATGCTATATTAAACAAATAAAAATTACTTATCACCCGAACCTTGGCGGAATGATAGACCCGAACAAATCTTATTTCTGGCAACGTCAAAAAAGACAAATAACAACTTTTTCGTTTGAAACAATACGATATTTTAGGTATATAGGTATAGAAGTACTTCTTATTAGAAATTAATATTGACAGGATGCCGATACATTTCAGAACATGTATCAACTATTGATTTTTTACGATGATTGCACTAAAATACATATAATCTAACATTTGCTTGTATAATGTTTTTAGTATTATGTTATGAGTGACCATTATTTTTCTTAAAAGTATTGGCAAGGGTATAATGTATGGAAAAAGTATTTTCTTAAAGATGAGACCTTTCTTTTGATTGCCATATTAATTTCTAAAATTTGATACAGTTTGATACAGTTTTAGATTTTATCAAAACGGGCCTATTAACTTCCTTAATTTTTTTACCATACCGTATAGTTTTGGATTTAGCTGTCCATGCACATTTGCAGAGTTTGCGGTATATACTACGACATTCAGAAGTTTTATGATACTGCCTTTCCTTCTGAAGTTTCTGTGATCGGTAATGTTAATGGAGCATAAATAAAGTTTAGTTTATTATAAAAGTCACTGGTCATGTTTACTCAGTCTAGCTATCTAATAAAAATATTTCATTATCTATCTTTCGCTCCGTTCACGTTGTTTTCCTGACAAGATAATTTCCTTTGTTCCAACTACTTTCATTTTGCAGCGCGTTTTCCTTCGTCGACTTATTGTCAGGTGTGTAGGACATTAAGTAATGGGATGTAGTTTTTCCGGGTAAAGAAATGTTCTTTAGAGGTTAGATGAAATATCTTAATTAATCACTTTATTAATGGTATTAACTCAGATAAATAAAGAAGGTATATCTACCATTCCTAACAAAAAAATGAAGCCATTTTTAAAATGGGGGGGTTATAAAAGTGATTATGTGAGCGTAAATAAACTAAAGGGACTGAGAAGAAACTACGCTAGTATAGTGTAAGTGTGTGCTATTAATACATAAAAGTAGCGTAGTTTTTTCGGCTTCACTAAAATACAAGTCGGTGAGTAATCTACCTATTTTATTTATCTGAGGGTATTAAGATCATAAAATGTATTTTTTATATAAAATAGTTGTTGTTTTTGGCTTTAGCTGGCTTATTTAAGACTTAGATAATTCAAAATAATTTCTATAACCTAGTACATACGGCATACATTCATAAGTGTAGTAGGTACATACGGCAAACATACGTCTACATAAATGGCAATTTTATTTTTCTTTATATTATTTCAGGAACACTTACAGCTAGCAAAAGTATACGAGCAAGATAAAGTAAAATGATAAAGCCATTTATAAGAAGCTTTATGCGCAAGAAATAGTATGCGCTACACTTTACACTACTTGAAATTTTCAATTTTCAAAGATGTCATAAGATTTGAAACAAAGTTGACGCTTGTTTTTTATTTAGTTGTTGATGATGCTAGAATTTCAAGATTTACAAAATGGACGAGCAAAATAAAATACTTTCGAAGTTAAGAACATGCGATGTTCGTTTTACTGAAAATATTATTTCCTGTTTAATGGAAAAATATTCTTTGCCAGCATTTTAGTTCTGTCGGATTTGTAGTCAGTCTTAAGGTTTCTCATTTACTGAGTAAATTATTAGATATTAAATTAGGTGCATTATTATTATGTATAAAGGTGGTGGAGACCTTTGTGTTTAA
>DWMA01000768.1:0-10016 GCA_018252035.1 Urbanus sp. 3 SS-2014
CCACCCTTATGTATAGGAGTTACCAAAGCTTTTTTAAATGTTGAAGGGAATTGGCCATTTTCAAAACATAAATTATACTTATAGTTTAAGACTTGAACTAGATAGTAAACTCCAATGTAGCGAATATATAATTGTCGGCGTATTGAATTACTTAAATTCACTTGGGAATGTGCGTCACTATCACTACATATTATGTACTATAGAACAAAGTCGCTTTCCGCTGTCTGTCCCTATGTATGCTTAGATTTTTAAAACTACGCAACGGATTTTGATGTGGTTTTTTTAATAGATACAGTGATTCAAGACTATATACGTTTATTTTATATTGTAATTTAATGCGTGCAGAGCCGCGGGCAAAAGCTAGTGTATTAATATACATCAATATTTTGAAAGATTAATATGGGTCCTAAAATTATATTAAATCAATAAATACAATTTAGTTATTGTCGTTACTAACACAAACTTTTTTCAGTGTATCGAAAATTCATATAATTTTGTTCCTACTGATTTCCAAAATTTAGTAAATATAATTAACTGCCTTCACTTCCTCATTGGACGTAATAGAGAGTTTTTAGGAGAGTACAACCCTCATTAACTAGACACATGCAAAACTCCATACGCCTTGCTGTCAAATGTTTCGTCATTGTCTTTGTGATGGTAATTTCGGAAATTATACCACATTACCATTGTATAGGCGTGATAATCGCATGCGTTATTACTGGATGATTGTTGTAAAGCGAAATGGTAATACGAGACTGAATGGGGGCATGGTTGAATCTGTTACTGGTTAGGGTTGACGCATACAGAGGAGACCCTAATGATCAGTTATTAAAAAAAACGTGGTTTGACCGTGGCGGAGCGGACATCATACCGATCTGCCGCGCAGTGGGTACCGGGTTTGATTCCCGATCAGACAGATATCTGAATGATGAATTTAAATTTCTGTTCTGGGTCTGGGTGTTTATGTTGTTGTTTTTGTTGTCTTTGTGTGTCCATGGTACCTACGACAAGAGAAAATCCTACTGTGAGACTATGAGTGTAGAATAATTATTAATTAGTTAGTACTAGATTAATTTATTTATTGGTTCGATTGCGGTAACTCCTTTGCTACACTTATTTAAAGTCGTAGAATTCTCTGTCGATTCCAAAAGAACCGCCGATGCACGTGGTACTCAAAAATGGGCTATAAAACTACATACCTTATCTAAGGTAACATCTATACTTCTATGCTAATATTATAAAGCTAAAGAATTATTATTACTAAATATAAACTATGATCTTAAATATATACACAAAGCTAAAAAACAAATATAAATATTAAGAGTTAAAAATATCCTTAAAATAAAAGGCTTGGTTGAGTTGAGTTAAATAACTTTGGTTGAGCGCGCTAATCTCAGGAACTTCCGGTTCCAATTGAAAAAAATATTTTTATGTTAGGTAGATATAACATTATGCTTTGACTAATAGGAGTGGAGCGGCAATGAAAAATGTTGCACAAACAGAAATGTTTAAATATATATGCCGCTTAACTTCTTAAACAGGGGTGAAATCGGGGGGGGGGGTCAGCTAGTTTTGAGATAATGTATTTATGGCATCCTTACCTATAGTTAAACATACATTCCGATCATTTTTATCACAATTTTTGCGCTAGATCGATATATTTTTAGCAACAAGTATAAAAGCTTTTTTTTTGTTATTATGTTACGTTAACACGTAAAATTACTTTGCGTAATGTGACGTTCTCCACATCGTCGTAGTTACTTAGACCAAAAAAAGAAGACAGCGTCTCGTGATTAGGCATAAGTATAGGTAACTTGAACTTGGGATCCTGGACATGTTTTTCTTGAGATAGTTTCCTCCCTTTTAGATTTGCACCTACTTAAAGGTCACATATTAAGTAAATATCAATCTAAACTTATATCAATATGTCAAGTTGATTTTATGCAAACTATATTTATATTTGTTAACTTAACCACACGATAGCTTTTTTATATTTAAGCCTAACAATAAGGCAGACGGGCTACCTGATGGAAAGTAGTCTCCGGCGCATATGGACATTTGCAACATCGGAGGAGTCGCCAATGCATTGCCGGCTTTGAAGAAGAGCTCCTTTTACAGCTTTTTTGAAGAACCCCATTTCATGTAGCTTTTTATGAACGTTTAATCTGTGCTTATTATCTCTGTGTTACAAAATTTTTTCTTGTCTGACTTATCATCACAAAGGGTAAACTATTGAAGTTAGAAACGTGATATTTACACTTTGGGTTCCTTTTGTGGGTGTCTGCGGAATTACTAAGAAAGGATAATTATAATATAACCCTAAAGGGTGTAAATAGAGACTGTAAGTTTTGTTCAAACTATTACAGTTGAAACAAATAGGTACTATGAAAATTAATATTTCACTTTCTGATTTCAAATAATGAAACAACTACTTCATCGTTTTTGGGAAATAATACCCGCTTCTCTCCCGGGTACCCGCGGGGTTTATCCTTACCCGGCTGTCATGGAAACCTTAACGATTTAATGAATTTAAATTGCTTGATACGAATACCTCACGTTACTTTATAACCTTTATTTTACCTGACATTCTTTGGACTTCTATCTTAGGGCTAATTAAAATATACTCAACCGTACCTACCCATATTTACGCCTATATATTTTCTTGAAATCGAAAATACTCTTAATAATGAATCTGTTTATTCGATAATTTGCTTAAATCAGCAAGATTTATATTTTAATAACTTTTGCCCGAGGCTTCGCACGGCTTAAATTACATATAAACCTTCATCTTGAATCACTCTATCTATTAAAAAACCGCATCAAAATACGTTGCGTTTTTTTAAAGATTTAAACAGCGGAAAGCAACTTTGGTTTATACTAGATGTAATGATTAAACTGTCTTGAACAGAGTACTTACCGTCAGATGGACTGCATGGTCGTTCGCTATCTCTATGATTTTGAAAACATAGCTTCAACACGATCTTTAAAATAACCACGATCATGTAGTTAACAGATATTTCCTATAAAACTAAAGTTGTCTAACCGTAATAATAACAGTTCACATTCACATAATATAAAATACCTTCATACGTAAAACCATTTTAAAATAAACTTCATCTTAAATTAAATCTTACTTATGTAGACATACATCTTGAAGATGAAACTCTTATCGATTATATCTTCACCATTATTTACCACACTTAAACTTATAAAGTAAGGAAATCTGACATCCACGGTATTCTCAGCGAAGATATAAAAATATCCTGATATCCAAAAATCTAATTACAAACCACAGGAAACTCAAGTTGATTAAATTGATTGCAAAAGCAACCCTTTTTTGCTGCATGCTGGGAATAGAAATTAGGTTTGTGCCTTAAATCCCATTGTTTAATAAAAAAAGTAAAATTAAATTGTAATTGGTTAAAATTTATACTACCTATTATTTAGACGTTTATTTTAGATTAAGTTTTGTATAACGTACAACACTAAGGAACAAAAAAAATGAACGTAAAAAATTAAGTTAATAATTAAAAAAAACTCTCGACTAATAAATGTGCTTAATAAAAAAAATTATACGTTTTGGCGAAATAAATTTCACAACAATAGAAATATTTAGATCCAAGCATAATCGACTCGGGGGACCGCACGTCATGTTAATAGCCAATAGCCTATAATTATTAAACGGCTGGTCAGCTTTTCATCAATTTTATTAGGCGACACTCTATTGGTTACCCTTTCAAATAAAAAAAACTCGAGCTTTTAAAACTCCTCTTTTTGCGTTGGGGGTTTAAAATTAGCAAAGGAATAAAGAGTTAGGTAATGTAAAATCAATAATTTCAAAATTGATAATTTTAAGTTGTTTTCTACGCTGTAGTGAGTTGTAGTAAATTGTAAATATATTAATTAATGATAAGGCTTGGATCTCACACCATAACCATGACGTATTCGGAGTCAAAGTAACTTTAACTACAATAGAAAAAAATATAGAGCTTTTGTTCTTTACACGATATTTGAAAAAAATAGCATCAAAAGCATTTTTGCCTCGTTATAACGAGCAAAAGCGGCATTTAATGATGTATTCATAACATCCGTCTGCGCCCAACCCGAAGCAAAGCCTCTTATAGCTAATCTGGTGTAATTGGTGCCTCAGACGAGAGTCGAACGACGACTCTGATTGCCTTGTTAGTAACTGACAGCTCACCTGTTGTAGATATAAAAGTATACATATATAATAGCCAAGGGTTGTAGCTTTAAGTTTTTTTTATATTAGATAAATACATTATAACAAAATATTGTTCTCTATCTTTTATTGAATTGTAATTGTATTTAATAAAATATTTAGAATTGGTCTACTTGTTTAAAGAAAAAAATAATATGGTCTGTATTGATAGAGTGCATGCATATAAGATGTATGACATTTATAAAACGCAAGAAAAATTACAAACGCAAGTGGTGCAATGGTCCAAAACGGAGAATAAAAAAGACTAAAAAACTTGATGTGTAATATAAAATAAAATGTACCTATCATTAATGTAACATTACATTAATTTTAAAATGAGACCACCAAGAATTGGAACAGAAGTAGATACCTACCTATAGGAAAAGTCGCTTTAATTAAGAGTAGAAAACGAGTCTTAATAACGAGCTCTTTGAAATGAATCTCGTATCGTATTAAGAGTTTATTACAGTTCCAGCGTATTCAGACGAAACCGCCCACGGCCGAATTATTAATATGAACCGGTATTCATCACCATGGCATTCAGATCGAATGAATGTGACCGAAAATCTCGGCGGGGATCGGAAAAAATAGTCGCAAAGGGTGGTGGGGGCGGAACAACGGCCTCGTTACGCCACTTCCGCCGGATGTCGCCTCGTGATGCATTGTCGTCGGCTTTGAAGGGTGGACACCGATGTTTTCATTTTCATAAACATTAATATCAACAATCTTGATAAATTCGATTTCATAAATCTGAGATGGTCGTGATTTTTTAAGAAAAAAAAACACCAGTCGGTTTAATAACTTTCATTTAACAATAGGTATATGATATATGTAGATAGGTATTCAATGGTAACAACAGATGTCATATCATGCGGGATCCAAGGTTCACTTCATAGTGGAATAAACATCCGCCTCACTTTTTTATAGACCTAGATATTTCTGTGTATAAAGCCAAGACTGAAAAATCTAAAATATTAAAGTACGCAACGATTAATGTACACACAAACACTATGGTCACACGCGGTGAGCAGTGCCCCGATTAGTGAAGACCTGTGTCCAGCAGTGGACTTCAAAGGGCTGATAGATGGTAAAACAGCCATACTCTTTCTTATAGAATTCCATAAATAATAATCATTTAAGTAAGTACCTACTTCAAAATAACAAACATTAGTTTACTCAAGATTAAATTCAATTAACAATTGCATATAAAACAAACACCCCGATTAGCTATATCAAACTGTTCGTAAGTAAACCGCCCCAGACGCCACAGCCATTAAGGTTTGTACAAAATAATAATTACTCGCAAAATAATTATCAGTCGTCACAAATGGCAGCTGTCGTGGTATGGGAAAGTAATAACGTGGATGCAACCGAGGTGTCTTCGGTCCGAGCCCCCCGGGAAATCACGGTAATCCGCGCCGTCGACAACGCACCCGCTAAATCTCTATCGAACGCACTGGAGTGATGTGGCTTATCGATGTTTTGGTATCGATACTTTAACTTAAAATACAAGTAAAAATAACTGTTTCCGCGAAACTTTAGGAATTCATGTTACTTATAATAATATAAGTTAAACTGGCTGAAATCTACCTTTTGTCTACAGCATCCTTTTAATTTTAATAACAAAACATCGAATAATGCTAGGGATGTTACGTTATATAGGGATCTATATTCGCATGTGGCTGCCCTACCATATATTAGGTAGAAAGCTACCGTGAGTAGAAGTATGTGGGTACGGATTTTACATTGAGACTTGCATAAACAAATTATTATAACTAAATCGTCAATGTTAACGATGCATTTGTCTTTATATGACCCATCAATTGTGTGGTAACTATGACAAATGAGATTCTTAAACTAGTAGTTTTAGTGGAGTTAATGTTGTAAACGTCTAAATAAGGTCAAGGAGTTATTTTCCTGACCGAGCGAAAACTTCCGACTAATATCAGGTGAACATAATTTTTACACATTACACATAACATATCAAAATCACCTTAATAACTATCTATTTAATTTTAATAAACATAAAAATAAAATTATATTCACAATGAGTTTATTCAAGTACTATCGATTATTCGACAGCTCTACTTAAACCGCGTCTGAATCCAGAGATCGCTGTGAATGGGCTCTGATGAATCATGCTCGTTCACATGGAACGATGTACAACGCATTAAGCCCGATATACGCGTTCAAAAGAGGGTTTAAACGTGTAAGGAGTTTATTTCATCCCTCGTATATGAGATATGAAGTGGTATTAAGCTACAGGTATAGAAAATGCTTTAAATCGCAATTTTATTGAAAAATATAGGAATATTATGGGGAATCTGCCAAGAATAGAGGTTTTAATCTTTACATACCTAATAAATAAAATTTAACTTAACCATCTATTATTTTATTATAACAATACCGGCCACGCACGTCGCTCGTCCGATCGAATCTTAATACTCGACTCACAAATATTTACACCTCATTTCTCTTCTCCTGCTATTGTTGCCAATCTCAAGTAAGTATCTAAACTTATCTGGAATTATTAAAAAGTCCATAGGCAGCCTGTCGAATGCATTCTCGTTTACTATACATGTTTAATGTTACTACAAAATAAAATATTAACTTCTCTCGCAAATTACGTTGAAAAACTTCGTCCCAACAAAAATTTGTAACATAAGGTAATTTAAGGAAATCCTGCACTTTTGGTAAGTTATTATTTCTCCGCCAAAAATCGCACCGCTTTCCCCGAGTAAATAATAAAGTTAATTATAAAACGCCACCATCGCAATGTGTCAACGTCGATGAAGACTACTTAGCCGGTAACGAGGCTCACTTCTCTAATAACTGAGATGACAATTATGAGATGACGGTGACAGGCAGACTCATAAGTCTTCATTACTCTCGACCAAGTTGAGCAAAACTTTGCTCAGTCGATACTGAGCGGGCTTAAGGATGATCCGTAATATCCCTCCCTCACTATCGCTACGTAGTAAAGTTAGATATGGTATTTATAGCAACATTATAAAGTTCCTACTGTGACTTCTTAGTGTTAAAATCTGTTATTTCTGAATAAAATTCATGATGATGGCTTATGAGATGATAATGATGCGAATGATGGTTATAGCGAAGGTTATGAAAAGATCTTGAACATTTTACGTTTATACTTATAACGCTACTAGCGATCAAACATTATAGTCGCGATTAAGCTAAATACTGGATAATTTCGAAGTACTCATAACTCTTGAGATTTCCTGCCTCTGCTAATACGCACACCCGCAGGTAATAAACCCTGCCTTGCTTGAGTACCCATGTACCTACTCTACATTTTCTACTCAGTTGTGTAAAGATGATAAAATTATCGTAAATATTTGTTTTATTTGTATTTTAAAAACGTACGTATTATGGTATATTCTCGTAATTAGTAATAACATTAGTCTAATATTATCAGTGAAGCTAACCTAAAGAAATTTTAATATAATGTAGACCGGCGAGAATGGAAGCTTCATTAAAAGTGACGAGTCGTTAAGGGGCTTGTGACAATGGGATAACGTTACCATTATAATTACTTTTACAGCTATCTGGCTTAATGGCGTTGAGTAAATATTTTAGCTTTACACAAAATCTAAATTAAATTAGTAAGAAATCTTTAGACCATAGTAACCATAGAGAAGGTTTACGGACCTTTAAAAATTTATTTTGATAACAACTCAGGGTAAAAAGAACGCATTAATATCTTATACACTAGCTTTGAATACCTAATAATCAGAGGTAGGTATCAAAAGGTAGGTACGTTTTTGGGAATCAAACCTCATACCCGATTAAGATAATATAACTATTGTCAAAGTTTCTGAGAACAACTTTTTTATTATACATACTTTCTGTATGTTAGAAAACGAAATCATATTTAGATAGAGAAACATGTCATATTGTTTTTGTTACTAATCTACCACTGTCCCAGTGTTGGACACGGATCTCCTCTCAGAGTGAGAGGGGTTTAGGCCATAGTCAATTGGGCTACCCAAGTACGAATTGCTAAGAACAATATGTCATAATGTGTCATATAAACTGTTTTTTTTACAATATTACTAGATCCATATTAAATGCAACTTAGTAAAACTGCATATCAGAACTGTCTCAAATTAACATACATTATTCAGAGGCTGAACTGCAATAAATCTGCTACAAAGCAGTGAACACGCACCAGCGATCAGTAAGAGTATCCATCATTATCATATTGAGCGAGGAGATTGTAAGAGTAGTATCAGATTGTTAGCTTTTGCACCGCGTTTTCTAAAGCTCCGATTATATCGATATTAAATGTACCAGACGTGAGCCATCACAGACAAATTACTGTTTTGTTTACAATACAAAGTGCATTAACGTATTAATATCTACCGAAAAAGGCAAAAGTTATCATAAAGAACATTAGCTAGCGTCGATTCAAATGGCCTATGACTGCATAACAATACATATATGTATTTAACCTATATAAAAACTGTTTGTTTATTATAAAACGGTCAATGTGATATAAACATAAATTCTATTAAGAGTGTTGAGAGTAATAAACATAAGAAATATACTTGTTTTCTAAATTATAAATATTGGCGTTATTTCTTTATGATCAACGTGTAAGCTTAGACATTGGTATAGCTTATTGAGAGGTAAATTCATTCATTTATTATCTTGAGAAGTGGATATTCCAATAATAATATGTCTATTTTAGCCTGTTCCTATCTTCGCTAATAAAATACCGCACGTCGTATGAAGAGCCGTAACACGGAAATGGCTGAATCGTGAATGGCCTCCAGGCGCAACGATATTGCTGTTTGCCTTCGACAAATATTTGGCGGACCGGCCCCCTCCCGCTACTTACTGGAGTTAAATCAATATTTAAATCATTTCAAACTTTGATTAATTTGCAGAGATATTGTTTACAATGATGTCGTCGCGCCGGATTAAATGTTTATTAATGTTTCAGACCCAGAGATATGCATAATATAAAATTTGTTTTCGCTGATACTTATGACTTACTATAGACCATAATGATAAATAATAATATCATTGTTAAAATATAGAATTGTAAATTATGGAATTATAAATATCAGATACTACATATTTTTCTTAAAATATCAGTTAGTAGTTACCGATAGGAAAACTCTACGTACAGTAGACTTTTTTTTTTGCATTTTACCTATTTAAGTACTTATTATAAGTTAATTATTTATGAGTTAATCGTTAAACATAAAATATTGAAATAGTTTTTACTATAAGAATTAAACACTTCTACATATCTTATATATTCTATCATTACCTTCGACTGTATGTATTTTCGCATAGTTACGTATTTAGTTTAACTATATACCTAATTGGAATGTAGGTATAATTATTAATTACCAATTCTACTGTAATGTGTCCTTTAATCTGTAGAATATGAATGCTTGTGGATTTTAAACATATTCTTGCTAAATGTAAACCGCTCTCCATCTAAACTGTAGCTATTAAATGGTTTTAGGGCGTGAATATTTTATGTATCCCGGTGTCACTCGGCTCCCGAGGGAAGGGTACATAGTAAACTGTACGAGCACTTAATTATGGGGAAGCAGCGAGGAAGGGAACCAGATTTTAATTAACACTGAGAAACGCTCATTGAATAGTGGAACATAGGAGAAGTAAGTGTAGTTAGAGGGGCATACATATCCGAGGCGTTCGAACTTAGTCCTATAGGGTAGGCAACATTGTCCCTGTAGTTCCGGGACCAGAATAGGGCTACGGTATCTCCTGCCTGTCGTAAGAGGCGACTAAAAGGGGG
>DWMA01000769.1:0-10014 GCA_018252035.1 Urbanus sp. 3 SS-2014
AATATATTATTGACGTTCAAAAAGAATTCTGTAAAGAATCTACTTTGAATAAAATATTTTTGATTTTGATTTTGATTGATTTTACGTTTCTGACTTTGTTCGAGAGCATGTGAGTATGAAGTCCAATTAACGGTACATGGACAGTGCGTTCCGTAGACATTTGTGATTCATACTACACAAGGTTGTATTCAAAATCAATAAAAGTATCAAATCAAATCAAAGTAGATCCTTAAAAGAATTCATTTTGAACGTCAATCAAAGAATACCACCAGTTCACAAGGTGTTTCGTTACAGATGGACAGACGGTCAGACAGACAGACAGCGGAGGCTTAGTAATAGAGTTTCGTTTTTACCCTTTGCGTGCGGAACCCTAAAAAGGTTTCATATACAATGTCAGTATACTTATTTAAGACCATTTACACAAGCGTAGCGTTCAAGCTTCGAGACAAAGTTGGAAGGCCTCGAAGTGTTTCTCATTATTCTTATCGTTATCAATTCCTTCAGTCCCTTACTTCCATTTAACAATGCTGTAATAAGGTAGAAATTGGTGTGCAGTGGTGCGTACAGGATCCATGGAATGGTATATGTGACGCATATAGTTCTTTGTAATGCTAGTAATGCAAAATTAATCTAACGAACTTTGCGATGACACTCGAACCACAAAAAATGCATGTTTAAAACTGATCTTGTAACATTTTAACATCAATTCTGTCACGAGAACCAAATACTATTCGCACAATGACCTCAGGCAAGTTTATCGTAGTATGTCAAGCTTGGCCGAACTGTCATTCAGATATGGCAAGTTTCCAATTTCGCTTCAAGCGATAGTCATTCTATTTCGGTATTATCAAAGGATAGAAAATACAATACAGCCTATATCGTACAAAGGCGTTGCATAAGACTTCAAAGCTCAAGAGGTAAATTGAACATTGAGGCATATATGGTGTGACAAGAGAAACGCGAGGCATTCGAAGTTAATCCTTAGGGTTAAGGATACCTTTCTGACCGATGTTAGACGGGACTTCAATGCTAAGCAACTAGAAAGGTTGTTTAGAGATTTATTAGTGGCCGCTTACCACCGTGTAGACAGCATATTCGGACAACACATAAGGACTTCAATATTTATCTAACACATATAATCAATCGTTTCATGAATATCATGTATTGCAGGACAGATTACTGAAATAAGTCTTTTTTTGTAAACTAAACATTCCTATAACTCGTGACTTACATGACTACACAGTATACACAGTATACTGTCTAGTCATGTAACATGTATGTATGACAGTAGTATGACATACATAGTAGGACAACGACCTAATACCATGTTCTGAGGAAATATTCTTCTGTATCACCAAAAATCTCTTTCCCCATATTTCTTGTAACACTTCAATCAGCGTCAAAGCGAATTCGATTTCATAAATAAATCCCGGAGCATATTGGGAACCATCAAGCTACTGCCCCCAAATATTTGTCGAGCATTACCACTCGATTGTTCCGCGGCTTGGCGTTGACAGGGGACTGTTTTATGACGTCCTTGAAAGCGAATGCCGCTGTAAATTATGGGCAGGCTTTTTTGGGGCTGATAAAAGCAGATAGAGCAGACTTTGTAGTTATATACCCAAATATACTATTCGTATACGTTAGGAAAATATTAAATTATAAAAAAGAACTTGCTTATTAAGGTTCATTTAACGTTCCCTTTTAAAAGATTTTAAATAATGTTTTAATTGAAACTTGATTTTATAAATAAAACACGCGACATATTAAGAAACATATAATTATTGTTATATATCACCTCGATTGACTCGCGGTTCATCGTTGACAGAGGACTGTTTTATGATATTTAAAAAGAAAATGCATTAGCAATTATATTCAGGCTTTTTGACGGCTGTGAGTAGCAGATGGCATGAGAATATTCATTCACTTGAAAAATAAGTTTTAGAAGTACGTAGCTAACTAGTTCTTTTAGGATCCTCTATGGAAGCCCGATGATCTCGTAGCAGTGCGTAGCGTCGTAAGGAATTGGCTATTGGACTCGGTAACAATAGTGTAGTCCATTTGTATGAAATTCAGTAGCAGTCGGGGAATAACAGAGTACAAATGTACTAGGACTGTAAAGCAAGTGCAACAAGCGAACAAGTGAGAATTTAAATAATAATTTACCACTTGCTTTAGTGGCAAGAAAATTATACATAAGGAAACCTACACACTTGTCAATTTTCCATTTCGTTACTTACTGTGTTGTTACTTAAAACTACCTTTTAAGTTTCATATCCTGCAATTAATCAACGTGGCTGTTAATGGTTTTATTCCTTAACAGTTCATAAGAAAAGCCGAGTTTAGTTACGAAATATACAAATACTGGTCGCTTGCATTATTAATGGTTTATATTCTATCCGGAACGCACGATATAATATCAGACCGCATAATGGATAGCCCATGGCAATTAAACATTAATAATCTTGGCTAGTTAATGGTTAGTTAACGACTGGTAGCTCGTTTACTTTATACACAGCATACCACGAAGTTATTGATTCTGTTTACTGAAATACTTTGAGGTTCCACACTTTAGATGTAATATATTATGTCCTTTATAACTTACTTACACTTGAAAAGACGAAGTCGAACTAGATGATTTTTTCGAAGTAAAGGATATTGAAGTTAATAATTCAAAAATTGCGTTTTTATATTTTTATTGAAATACGAAAGGTTTTAAGCCAACACGTAATTTAAAAAAATCAGAGGTACTTTATATTGGATACTTCATTATGGCAGATGCATAAATACAATTGGCAGTTGAAATTTGGCTAACCGATACTGAAATTCTACTTTAATTTGACTTTTCACCGTAATAATAAATTGTTATTTAATTTTGTATGACAGTCCAATTGCGGTTACATAAAAATGCGTTTAAACGTTTATTGTTGTTGCAATCATTTCGAAAATAATCCGGTTTATGTCGTTTATTTAAATATCCAATTTGTGGACTCCTGTATTGTGAGTTAATAAAATTGTGGTTAGTCGGCAAATGCTGACCAGGGGACTGTTAATTCATGTCAGTATATTGTTCAGTGGCTTTTTACACATGACTTAATGCAATAATGTAATTAAATTCATTGCATATTTTTTGGAATTTGTCCGCTTGCTCGACGTCGAGTATTTTATTACTTGATTAAATATTTCATTAATGTGTTGATTGAATTGGGAGTTACGAGTTTTATTTTGTTTTCGTTTTGTAGCAATGAGGAATTTGAATATCCGTTTCATAGAATTTCATCGGCAATAGTTTCTGTTACAAATATTTCTGATCAATTTAAAATGTTTCTGACATTTGTGAAAGGAATTTATTATTAAATCGACACAGACAAGGAACTAATATATATATTTTTCTATGAGCTCTTTGTATCGGGTGACTAAATAAAAAGTATTACAGTACATTAGAAGAGGTTGTTGAACTAACCTGACGAATGGTCAGTATACACTCGAGCCCAGCTGTGAAACAGTGAGTGCGACCCTACTAGTGTGAATTCCTAAATGAAATGTTATAATAAAAATATTGTGCGTTTGGACTTATTAGAGTACCTATTAGAAATTAATTACATGCTTCAATATATGCGGAAAATTAAATACTGAACGATCAACGGAAACATTGCGAGGAAACTAAACAGTTTACGACAAAAAATCTAGTGAAAAATGTTGGACTTTCTAAAATACCTCATTCCGAAAACGAAAAATTACGCGTTTATGTTGAATTTAAACTTGTTTTGATAACAAACAATTCCACCAGTATAAGAGTAGTATACAACAAATCTTTGACCTCAACTCTGAAGCACTCTTTTCGTTGCCAATCCAGCAGACATTCTTTGAAATAATGGGGTTCAGTTACGTATAAATAAGTAATGATTCTCTACAATCTGTAATTAGGAAACTTGGCATCTAAACGCAAACATTGTAATAAATCCTTCTAGTTCTAACGGCCTTGGGTTTTATCTTGTTAGATAACTTATACGTATGCCAGAGTCGTGTAATTTCTATGCGTAAGTAGCTCAGTTCTAGGTTTTAAAAAACTTTTATAATAGGCGTTCAAATCCAAAATGCGCAAGAGTGCCACTGTGTTACGATAAGATAATGAGAAACTTATTTGACCAAACCAAAAGAAGATTGCCTTAAATAAATTGATCAAAGGTAGGTAGAAATATTTAAGTGACAGCCCCGGTGGCAACATGACCACACCTGTTTTTGCCTTATTATAGCAGTGTTAAGTGTTGCTGTGTTTTGGTCTGAAGGTGTAGTAAGGATAATTATGCGAGATGTTTTAACTTAATCCTCAAGGATAGCAACGAATCTTTGGCTAACCTCATGCAAAAACTGTGATCTTATTGTGATTGTGATTATGTGATTACGAACTATGAGAGTATGAAACCTCAGAATCCATTCAGTTATTTTTGCATATAAGACTGAAAAACATCCACACATCGTTACAAACTTTCACCTAGTAAGATTTATCAACTATCGCTTAAAAATAAAAAGTAAGTACTTATATCTCGGACGTTGAAGCGTGACCGGTGACCCAGCAGCAAGGTTGCGACCCAACCCTGGCCGATATGTGATGGACATTGGCAAACAGGATTTACTTGCTAATGGCTAGTGTAATGTAATGGCTAGTGGTTTGGAATTCATCCACTTACCCTTAAAGTCTCATGTCTAATGAAGATGATTTTGATAATGATGAATATCATCATCATCATCAAAATCAACATAGACGAAAGAAAGGACATTTTTATCTTTTTGTCATTTGATTAGCTCTTTTTTTGTTATTGTTTATGAAATAATAAGTGAAGCTTTAGAGTTAACAATAAAATTCCTTAAAATATTATAAATAACTAAGCCGATTTTTGACATAGGCAACTTAAATATATGTTCAAAGTCTACTCACCGTTACTTGACTAGTGTAGTTGGATATTTCCTTTCCCATTATAAGAGAAAACTCGTGACCATCAATGGGATAGAAATGGATTGACGATTTTCTAATTATTTAAAACTAACAGTAGGTAATAACTATACATTTTAAGTAACGTCATAGAATCAAAGTAATAGCAAAAAATGTTAAACAAAAATTTGAAAATAATTACATAACATAGTCGTAAATAAATTGAATCTAGACTTTAATGTACAGCCAAATATAGCCGCTCTATTCAAAATGAAAGCAGTTCCTACCGAGAATTTCAAATAAATCTCTAATGCCCCATTCCTCGTTTGGGGCGATGCAGGCCTCCGCAACCTTTGGCCTGTAGAAACACGATCACTTGCGTCACGACTCCATTACTCTAATGGTCTTCCTTGTAGAGAATAGGAAGCTTACACACGAGGAACAAGATATACGACTGGCTGTTTAGATTAGATTTTTGCGATTATTCTGATGTGTAGGAATTATGCGTCGGACTTGTTTTTCTGGTGTATAAGTAAATAATCGCGCAGTTTCCTCTGATGATAAGTGGACGCTATGGAAATAAACAAAATAGGATTAAAGTCCTACCTGACGATTACCAAAAATGCGTTCATACCCTTAAATTTAATATTTTGTTGCGTTATTTCATTCCATAAACGCACTTTTTAAAATCCTTAGCGTTACACTAAGATATTCTAATCTAAGTAATGGGTACCCTGAAAACTGAATCAAGTTCACATACCTAATGCCTTTTATTCCTGTTGCGCCTTTTAGCCTGCGCGCTACCCCGCCCACACGCGTGCCACTTGCATCTTATCGTTTCTTAGATACTTTTCTTGTCATGCGTGCTACACGCACTGGAGTCGTGAAGAGATTGTAGCGGATTAGTCACACGACGGCATTCTTTCTAAACGTTTATTTATTATCGTACGACTCATCCGAGTTTCATCTTGGAACGCAATCGACAATTATTTCTATTGTACGTAATTCGTGTATTCTAGTCATCATAATTAAGTAACATGAAACATTTTCCTAGAGAATTAGCCTCTTTTTTGTCATCTTATTAAATAGAATACGATTATCGTAAGACAATCGCAAATACCAACTTGTGCAGACGCCTTATGTCATACATGTCGTCTACACATCGTTATTGCTAATTTTCATAATAGAGCCACTGAATGGACGTTTCACCAATCTGTCATGCAGCTTTCACCTTAATTGTCGATCAATAAAGCGGATAATACCGTAATACACTCTTAGACGGGTTTATGTAACAGTTAACAATCGGTTATTAAGTAATTACTATGATCGTTAAGTGAAACCGCTGATGAATTTACTTGTAATCATAAATCGTTTGATGAATCCAGTTCTAATTATTAGTTCAGCTGATACGAGTAATCCTACAGTCATTAGTTAAACTATCGATTAGACTGAATCTGTTGGGTGTGGCTTTGTGAAAAATTGCTCGCAATTTATTTTCAATGTGCTGCTTCCGATTGTATAATAAGTCTTGTGTATAACTGTTATGGAAGTAGGTATTTTAATACTTATAACGATTATCATTGGTAATTAGTATTGGGTACTTGTTACATTATATCTTATTTTTGCGTTTTATAACAGAATGGATTTAATTATTTGCAGGTTTTAATCTTAATTTTAGATATGGATTTCACAGTCTTGCTGTATATCACAGCCTCCCCAAGTCTTGTCCACAGATATCCATCGTTTGCTTTCCTCGTTCAAGTCGTTCTTGATACTTTTCATATCGTCATGCATCATTTGTCAACAGTGTGCCTTTGGTTAACTTTTTATATCCAGTTTTTATACTTACGAATCGATATATCCAATGTATTACTTTACTTACTGAGTACATTACTGTGATACTTAAGGGACTCTTTTTCTTTTAAACTGTAGCATTCTTACAGTCTCTTCTTACAGTTTCTGAGAGGCAGTGTAACAGTTTTAGGAAAAACTCACCAAATTCACCGGATTTTTCAACAGAAAAACTGACGCAAATATCTGATCACCTGAAGCTAACCAAACTATACTTACCGTAATCCATGTAATACGTAAATCCTTGTTATCTGGAACGGCCAAACACTCAACCACGTTTAACCATATCTATCGCTTAATCCCATTACAATCGTGATCAAATGCGTTAACCACGATCGATCGTGATCGGTCCAACGCGACAGATATGTCACGATAATCAATATTTTTAAGGATCACGACAGTAAAGACTTAAATATTAAACTTAAGTATTATATTAATATCCTTGTCTTGTAATTATCGCCGACCTCAAAAGTGTCTGAGAATCAAACTTCGGTTGTCTCGAATTTCGAACTACTGTCATAATTCTGACAATTTTTCATAAATATTACAGGTGATGAATCGCTAGTATCGTAAGCCTGTCCACGTCGATTTTTAAGCAGTTACTAAGTAAATTTACCTACTCTATTTTCGTTTTAATACATCTTTAATGATCATACTGGTCTGACATTCAGTAGGTACGTTTTTGATTCCCGATTTCTTATTCTGTTTTGATTCTTTGTATCCTGTGCTCGGGTGTTCGTGTATTCGTATTTTTAGGTAAGTATCCGTGGAAAAATCGTAGTGTAAGGCCATGAGTGTAGAAAGCGTTATGTTAACATGCGCCCGCCCACGCAGTTGCATCAGTGATGTGGTTACGTATGAGTAGGCATTAAAACCGCAGAACAAGTCTTTGAACATAATTCCCACTATCATATCACATACCCTTGCTCAGGGTGCCTTCACGGTCTCATGCTCTCTCCCTTGACTTTGATAGGCTGGTGTCCAGTTTCCCACGACGCTAACCTTCGATCTGACTCACGATTAGATTTAAATGTTATTGAATGTAAACTAAATAACAATTAAGTATTTGTGGTATATTGTCTGATTGTTTGGGAGATATCGGGCGAATATCGTGAGAATCAAGTCTCAAGGTACTTACAATTTATGACGAAATGTTTTTGTCAGGTAATTTGGTTTAAGTGTTAAGTTATACGACAAAGATTGATTGTAAGATAATACAATTGATCTTTGACTTTTTCATTGAAATTGTACTCAAATCAATCAATTTCTAAAATCAGGTACGAAATTATTTCATGTTGTTGATAGTTGTTTTTTATTTATATTTAATTATTAGCTAATTCCCGCGGTTTCGCCCGCGTTAAAGTTAAGTTAAGTAAAAAAGGCATACATATTTTACCATAAGTGTCCTGTCCTGTGAAGGCAAGCTCATGCAAGTGGTGCGCGCGCTAATTATTTTTTCATAAATTAAAGTAGCCTATGTTACGCCTTAGATCTTCGGCTTTCTTCCAGTGAAGAAATGTCTAGCCGTTTAGAAGATTACTTTAGCCAAACAGACAGACAGATAATTTTTTTATTGCATAGGTACCTATCGTGTATACTTTCATATGTGTCGAGTAAGATAATTTTTTTTTAATCACAAACAGACACTTCAATTTTATTTATTTCTATATAGTTTTCAAAGCACGTTACAGTGTAGGTATACTCTAAGTAACATTACATTTGAATTTATATGTATATCGACTATAAGCCATATTTCATCGTGACATGTAACATACAACGCTAGGTGAATTTATATACGAGTAAGCTCACATGATCTGTAGTTAGAATATGTAAGACATTTTCGTGTGAATAATTTAGATAACTCAATTTCATAATATCCCTGTGACGCCGGCTTTTACAGTTCTCATTTGATGTTTGATAATTGTGCATTTACTTTATATTATAAGATTACCTATATTTTATAAGAATACCATTTTCTTAAAACTATGAATAGGTATATGTAGCTTGTATTTATTATACCTTTTTGGAAAGCTAGACGTGTTTAATTAGCTTATATAGAAAAGAAAGACTAGTTGTATTTAATTAGCCTGGAGAATGACTTTTTTGAAACTTTTTTATAAAAAGCCGTGATGTTTGAAACACTTAATGATTTTTTTTTATTCAAATACTTATTAAGTCGTCATTTTACGATAATTGCAGTTGCATTGAAATTTAGTAAGTATTTATTAATTGCAATGCCCTCAACCTAAATACAGCAAAAGAAAAATTCTTATTTGCAATTTGTGTCAAAAAATGATAAAAAATCTTAAAAGTAAAATATCTCGAAACCCTGTTACCCTGTATATATAGCAGTAACACCTTCCCAGACCTTCTATCACCTATCACCTTCAAAGCTACATTTTAAAGCTACCTTAACTTAACCTTCCAGCCCTCTGCAACGACGACCCCAACGGCAACGTCCCCCTCGGCAAGTCCTGCAACCGTTACTGGCAATGCCAAGGCGGGTACCCTCGTCTCCAGCGCTGCCCCGCCATGCTGGTGTTCGACAGACGGTCCCTGAGGTGTGTGGTGCCTCCCACTGAAGACTGTGACGTACCTACCACCACCGCACCACCGCCGGAAGAAGACACACAGGATTTGAGACCGGTAAGAACATAAGACATTTAACTTTAACATAGTATCTAATAATTTTACTAACCTGTAACTTTGAATGTTAAAGTATTTTTTTTATTTGATAACATAATTATAATACTTACATCTTACAATAATACAGAAGCTACAAGAATAAAACTACAGTTTCATACATTTTTTAAAGTTATAACAAAAAAATCTTCACTATGTAGCAATACTTGAAGTTTTTAATAAGCGTTAAAATCTAAAACTCATTCACCCAATAGGATTCTTTATGGCTCATTTTTATTGCTAAGCCGAAATAGCCATTTTCTTTTTCGAATAGTCGTTTTGAACCCATAGTTCTTAAGACACGTAAGGTCAAACCTAAATAAGGAATATGATTTTGGATCTGGGTGTTTCATGTGTATGTCAATGGCATCCATTAAATCCATCACCTATGGTATGTAAGCGAAAAAAGCGTCGAATCATATTTTTATGTATCTAATAGAAGAAACCAACATATTAACCATATTACTTAAATTTAATCTGTCCAAATCAGATAAATAATTTATCAGAGCTGTTCAATCACAAAACGCAATTTCATAATGTAACCCAAT
>DWMA01000770.1:0-10013 GCA_018252035.1 Urbanus sp. 3 SS-2014
GACAGTACTCGGGACGTTTACCGCCGACAGATGGCGATCGGCGACCGTCGCTGACATGAACTATCGCTCGTATATTAAGCTCCCTTAGATTCAAATCGCACACTGTGTACAAATGCTGTACCTATAAGCACAGTGTTTTCAGATCTATCGTCAATTTTACTCTATTTAAGGAATATATTTCAGTATTTTCCACAGACAAAGTGATACAAGTATTTTTGTGACATTCATTAATCAATGATTATGAGCCCCAAGCGTCTTGATGATGATGTTGTCGACAGTCGTGATGGCGGCGTTGCAGCCGTACTTCTTCTTGATGCAAGTCCACCGCACCTTGGAGCCCCAGCAGGCATGCTTGTTGAATCGCCAGGCGCCAATCTGCACGACTAGGTTACCGCGCTGGGACAGACTAAATATCGGTTCTAAAACAAAAAAAAAACAAATGTTAGTAAAAATAGTTGTGCAGTTTTGGAAACTTAGAAATAAATTAAAATTAATCGCAGTTTCGTATAAGATAATAAAACGACACAATACTATAAAGTCAGTTGATATAAAATAATAGAGTCCAAATAGTAGCCCATTAGTTGTGTGTAAATAAAAATATAAATAAATCAGAAATTTTAATAATTTAAGGCTAATTAATGGAGGAGGTTCTATGTTAGTCGGTATGTATTTTTTTTAATTATTAATATTTATTTAAATAAAAGATAGAAGCACAATACTGAAACATTTAATACGGAGCTACATTGACCTTTGAAAAGGGACATCTATTTAAATTTAAATCCACTAATACTATGTAAATTAACACGAAAATTTTAAAAATGTATTCAGTTTATTTTCTAAGACTCTCAATCAAAATGTTATAAACAGGTTTAAGTTAACATTATGAAAAACACATTTTTATTTCAAATTATACATTTTTTTAAAGATTGTTTGGATGAAGAAATGTTTGCATACATATAAGTAAATGTATTTTATAGTTTAATATCATACATAAAAAGCATAACCTTTAATATTAATTTTTATTTATTTATTTAATAATCGACTAATTAATTTATCGTCAAATTTAGATCATAGGTCTTTATATCATAAAATCTAACACATACACACAAACAAGTAGGTAGGTACATATTTCACTGAACAACTAGGTACTAAAAATATTCTCATGTATGAAATTAATCAGAGTATTACTGATTTTATTTCCTACACCTATTAGAATAAAATATATTAAATAGAAGAATTACCTTCACATTTTTTTCCAAATTTAGTCTACCATTTATTACTCTTAAAGCTATACTAAAATATTATGAGAAAAGTAAAAAAGCTACGCAAATATCGCGTGAAAATACACTACCCAAAATTTTAAAAAGACAGAACAACGGCAAATAAGGTTTTAAAATAATATTTTTCCCAAATATATATATTTTTTTCATAATTTATTTTATACTTGCAATTGTCTCTAGAATTACATTTAGTAATTAGTAATGACAATACTTTATCATTCGCTATTTTCGAGACATTCATTAAAATAATACTGACACATTCGACATTTCTTATAAGACAATTGACTATTTCTATTTAATCTAAGTTGAAAAAGTCAAATAATGTTGTATGGAAATTTTCAATTTTGACTTACTTACTAAGTCCTAGAATTTAACGTACCAGCACATTATCAAAACCTCTCCGTATTTACGAAAGTTAGTAAAATATGCTATACATCACACCTACTCGTAATTTCATATAAACTGATCTAATTATTTTCTATTAAAATTATTTCAGCTAATAGTACTAGTAATACCATACCATCATAACTTAAAGTTCAAATATTTCAAGCAACTACTTTTGTACAAAAATCTTACTTGTACTTTTTATTAAATAAACTACCATCACAATGCATCAATTGGCATTTTCCCAGATGCTCAAAACTACAGATTAAGATTTAAATAAATTTCAACCCAACGAAGAAAGAAATAATAAAATAGGTACCTATAACATATTTCATGTAAAAAGGGCATACTTATGATTTAGTCCTTTCACACAATATCGGATGGTACAAGATAAGCTTATTATGCAATCGATATTATGTTGCAAATTTTATATAATACTATACTACATACGTTAGTTTACATTAAAATTTAGTAATTAAAATGACACATTTTCAAGTTATCAAAGTAACAAAACGTTTTGCAGCAAATATTAAGTAGTACAGCTTCCAATTAGTATAGGAGCCTTTTGGGCCTATCATTGAAATAGAACTGTTCCTCAGGCCAAAAAGATCAAGCGTAGTTAAATCATTCTTCGTTCAATTTGAAACACGTCAGTGAAAACTGTTAATTAAACTTTGTTAAACCACATGGATTACCCCTCCACCACATTATGCCCTCGTGATGCTCCTCACTTTGTTTCGAATTGCCCTAACAGCCACACACTCTACTTACGACATTTTCATTTATTACTTTGACACGCGACAAAAATACCTAAAAAGACAATAATAAATACGCGCAATGAAAACGGGCAGAAATTGATTCGCAAGGAATGAATACATCAGGAACATACGTAAGGAGAACAGGAGTAACGCGACTACTATATCTCTCACTCCTTCCCTCACAATTTCTCTCACTCGAATGTGTGGCCAAAGCATAACTTTAGTGGTTGTGCCATCCATTGAGTTTTATGAGCTTATCGTCAACGGTTACAGCGATGCAACGGCAACCGTTTGTCTTCCTCGCCGTACACTCCCACCAGGTCTTAACACGCCGCTGCAGCTTCTTGATGAACCGGTACTTGCCCCACGTGATGATGGGGTTCCCGAACCTCGTCATCTCGAATTTAAGAGCATTTGGATTCGGAACTGTGAAGGAAACGTATTTATTTAAACCTTACACAAAATGTCACTATCGCTATCACTACATACTATAAAACAAAATCACTTTCCGCTGTCCGTCCCTACGTATGCTTAGATCTTTAAAACTACGCAACGGATTTAGATGCGTTTTTTAAATAGATAGTGATTCAAGAGGAAGGTTTATATAGAATCTAATGCGTGCGAGGCCGCGGGAAAAAGCTAGTTCAAATATATTCTCGATATTAAAGCAGACTTTGCCAAATGTAAACTATAGTTTCGTGTAAATTGCGCATTTTTAATGCAGTAATACTCTCATCAATTTCAAACTTTAATACTCTAAGAATGAATTATAATTAATACAAGTTTTACGTTGAATTATTCTAAACATTTTTATTACATTTTTCCGTTTATCTTAAAGCTAGGCAATACACAAGAAAGCTAAAATAACTACTAAAACATTATGCTTAAATATTAAATAGTTTTAAATAACTTAAGTTTCACAAGCGGAAACTTAAAATAAAATCAAGTTAATTCATGTTGTAAAACATTCACTGAGTCGAATGTTTTACATGATCTACGTTATCTATAAAATGCCCTTCCAAAAGCAATCATTTATTTTCAAAATTAACTATTATTGGTTAGTATACTATTACTGCACAAACAACATCAAATCGATATTTTTTAAGAAACTTTGTAGTTTGATTTTTAATCGAACTAAGAAATGGCAGGTACTTTTTAAATACAGACTATAAATATACCGACTTCTATAATTTTTATAACAATATATTTTCAGAAGTGTTAATAAAACAAATGACACTTTTACTGTCACTTCAATATAATCATGTACGTAATACTGATATAAAAATTCGAATTTGACATTAATTATAATACAATCGACCTCTATATTGGCCTTACACGAACTTGAAATTGACTTTTAAAAAAAAATATTTAACAAACATGCTAACATCTTAACTTAAATGTTTACTGAAAAAAAAGTTAAAAGGATAAAAACAAATTAAACTCGTTTCAATATCTCGATTACAACTGCAATCATTAGAATCAAACGACAACTAATTCTCTTAAAATTAAAATCTAGTACGACGAAGACGACACTTTTAAATACTAACAAACTCCATAAAGTAAAGCTAGGACAAAAAAATTATGCAATTGATAATATTACGATTAATCTTATAGAAAAAGATTCAAACTAATTCTACGATTTTAACAATCGATTTATAAAGAGGACAGAAACTTCTTATAGTATAGATTTTAAATTGTAAAAAGCAATCATGCACCTAATAACGTAGACATCTATTCGCGTAGACCTTATATGATTAGTGTAGGTCAATTAGATCTAAAAACCACATCATGGGTATCATAGAAGCGATATTAAGCACGTAGACGTAATCTAAACGTCTTGCTTGAATTTATATTGCTTAAAACACCTTTTTCTGATGATGGAAGGCTATTGCCCCCACAGACACCTTTGATCGAATCAAGATAGAATTAAACTCCTATCAGAGGACGCCCATAGACGTCTTGCTACTGAGAAGCAAGGTAGAATGCCTCGTGAAAATGTCTCTATTTTCGCACCCTTCAAGCCAGAATAAAACAGTGCTTAACACTGCCGTTATTAGGCAGAAATGGGTGAAGCCAATGTGTATACGAGCAATGGTGCATACAAATTGGAACCACAAAATGATCGACCGCCTTCAGGAGTGCTGTCTTGGTAATACTACCGCATTCCAATTACATGGAGTACTCGAAACACCACGTAACGCTTTTTTTTCTCATAGTCCCCACAATATGATATTTCTTAGCCACGGAAGAATACAAAGACAAGTACAAATACTCAGACCCGGCACAGAAAACTAAATTCATTATTCAGATATGTCTGGACGGGGTCGATCCCGAAACGTGTATCAGACCGGTATGGTGACCGCTCCTTTCCGGTCGTCATATCTAAATTTAGTGGTTATGCCATCCGTTAAGCTTCATGAGTCTATCGTCAACAGTGACGGCGATGCAACGACACCCAGACGACTTCCGCGCGGTACACTCCCACCAGGTTTTCAGACGTCGCTGCAGCTTCTTGATGAACCGGTACTTGCCCCACGTGATGATCGGGTTCCCGAACTTCGTCATCTCGAACTTAAGGGCACTCGAAGTCGATGCTGTAAAGAAACACAATTGAAGGACCCACTGCAAAATGATGTTGCTAACTAGTAATAGTAAATTATATATTTTCGCCAGTTCGGTTAATAGGTACCGGTGCATTCTACATATGTTAAAATAATACATTTAATTACCAATTTGAAATCAAACAACAACATTTATTATTTACAACATTTTAAATAACCTATTAGTACTATGTATGTCTGTGAGGATATGTCAAATCTTGCAACAAAATTTTAACCCAGTTTACCTCAACCGATTGAGCTGATTTGTTTTCATTCGCGTATACTTTTAATAACAATGCATAATTAAAGAACAGAAGGTATTTTGTTATAATAAGTAGCTTTAGTTTACTTACATAATAATTAAATTTAAAAGAAGCCTGAGGAAAAAATAAAATACCACAATAATGTTAATTATACAAATTAAATTAAACATTTTCATTTTGCAACAAGTCAACAATTAAGTTCACAAAAAATTTTGTGGACAAGGTCCAGAATCCAACAAGATTAACATGCTGGATTTGGATCGGAAAGGTATGATACACACCAGTAGCGGATTTACCAAAGGGCTGAGTGAGCTGGAGCATAGGGCAACGGATTCAAGAAACGGCAAATTTATCTTGGACGAACTTTTTTTGTCAAATTTTGGAGACCATTTTGACTTGATGACTCATTTCCGCTAACTTCAGGGGCGGTAGCAAATTGTGATTTTATGAATCCGCGGTCGTCTGTACAGCCCGAAACTAAAGTATTGACTTGCAGAGATCGGCAGAGACGGATAAATTTCAATAGTCTACTGGCCATATGTCTAAATCCGCACTGATACACACAATCATAAATTAATGACGCAGTCAAATACACCTCAAACATTCTTTAGGACTCATTATATCTTACATTCTCAGTGTAGTCATTATATATATTACGAACAGATAAAAAGAGAATGTAATTAAAATAAATATGTTCATAATTTACTAATTAGTAAGGGCGGGAAATGCATAGAAGTACAAATGTGAATTTGTGATGCAATTTATGACTTACATCTTAAGGAGGTAACTCGAAAAAAGACAGCTCGAGCGAAGTCCGAATGACGCCGCCTATCGTCACTGACAGGGTTTCCTTGAGGATCCCTTAAGATTTCTACAATATTATCAATGTAAAAACCACTTAAACCGATCAGTAAAAGCTTCGTGTCTACGACATATAAAAAACATCAGCAAGTCTAAAAGGACGTGATGCGAAAGACGTTTATACTATTATACGATACTCGAATGTTTGGAGTGCTTGTCTGTTCACCGCGGAGGGTAAAAACTTACCCGAGAAACGAATTATCCTAATTATTCGTATGTAGGTTTAAATACTTGTCAATACTCGTCATTGTTCGGCGAACCTACTCGGCAAATTATTCGTGGGCACATATTCATCAGACAGTAAGCTTACTGATCAGTTCGAACAATTTTTACATCAATACCTATCCTTAAACAACTACTTAAGCACAACCTGTATATGTCCTTAATTGCCATATTTGATATGAAAAATTTGTTAATGCGTGTGTTTATTACACAACTGTACGATATCTTCGTTAATGGTGACAGCGAAGGCGTTGCAGCGTAACTGGGTCTTGATGCAAATCCACCGGTTCTTGCCGGCCTTCCGTCTCATCAGCTTGTACCTGTAGCCACCAACCACCAACACTCTGTTGCCCATCTTGCTTCTATCGTAGTAGTAGTCGAGAGACTCAGTATCCGACCCTAAAATCAGTTTATGCATTTAATAAGAACAATTGCCTCGTGAAATGTCTTTGCAATCTTTGTGAGTACATGAGTATTGATTTTTTCCGGAGTTTGTGTTCGCATATTAGTTACGTGTGTAGTGGATATTTACCTAATTTAATTGTTCAATCAAGATTTTTCTTTGTCAAAGTTTTTTACTTTTGAAAGTGTGTTATGATTAGATCAATTTTAAAATTTTTACTTTTAACAATACTAGTAACCTCATTATGATTGAACTGTTTATACTATTTTTGCGATAAGAGGGAAAACATAAACAAACATTGAAAGGGGAAAAAATGAAGTTTTATAAATGAAACATTAATAACAAAATAATTTAATACGTAAAACAATATACAACCACTATAGTTAATCTGTTTCAACAACGTGTTGCCTTTTTTATAATGTTTTGAAATTAATCTCCTTACTTAGAAATATTGACGCAATCGACTCCACTTTTTAAGTGGATACTAATGTTAATAAATTGGCGTATCCTGTTAATACGTCGGTCACACGCACTTAAAATCATTGAGTTTCATTACTCGAACTAAACAAAGTGTTCTCTGAGATATAGGTTAGGGCAGGGTAGGTTAGAGGGAATTAAATTCTGCATTAGATAAACATGAACTGATATGAAGTGAGTTATAATTCGTGTACATACTTGATATACAGATGTACACATAAAACAACATAATTAACATTATGGTGCTTTGACACAAGCAACAAGTAGGTACATACGTAGTACGATGTTGAAACCAATCGCTATTTAGTTATTTATTGTAATTTTGCCAAATTATTAGGACAAAACACTTGAATTCGCACCTTTAAGTTTCCTTTATATCTACAAACATGGAATGTGTTATCGCTGACTATTGCAGACAAAATAGTATTCTTCTATACAATTAAAATTAACATAATTACATCAAACATAAGTATTATCTTGTATACCAAAAAAAATGTTGTCTGCCACGAGCTTTGTCTGAGACGCTCAATGCCTGATATAAACGAAATCCTTTTAAGCCGATGTAAAACAATAACGACGCTTAAAACGCGTACAAACCAATTTTCAATGATTGTGTTGTTCATAAATAATCGTGACGTCACTATCAATGGAGATCGCCTTGGCCCTGCAGCCCCTGGGCTGGTGGACGCACCGCCAGGACACCTTGCTGCCGCAGATCGCGCGGGTGCAGAACCGGTACGCTCCGATACGCAACTGTGGTTTACCGTTCTTTGAGAGCGTGAACAATACCTCTGAAAAAATTCGGTCACAGTAATAGAAATCTAATAATAAACTATACCATACAAAACAACATAAAAAGTTATTTGGTGTGTATGTCCAATTGCGTTATAACAACAATGAGTAAGTAAGTATGTTATAGGGCTGCAGGCAAAGAGGCGATTAAAGTCTTAGCCTTGTTACTAATTTATGGGGTTTTACATAATTTGAAACGAATTTAAGAATGAAATGTAAAAAAATATATTAATGTGCATCCATGTGTATGTAACACAACTTTTTATAAGATTAAAATTACAAACGAGCATGCAGCCCACCTGATAACTCCATAGCAGACGTTCTGCCTGAAACGGATCATAGAAACGTTGCCTCTCCAGAGGATCAACTTTGCCTCATATGTGTAGTAATATGTAGTAACCTGGAATCTATATCTCCCAACCCAAAATCTACATAAAAACTACTACACCTTAGAAATATCTAGCTCTGTCATTATTATGTAGAAAGGAATCTCGGTACAATTACCCCGGCTATATTGAATTAAGTTACATTTCAATGGTCATAAGTGAAAAAAGGTATAATTTTAATTTATTTTATTTGCTTGATTTAGAGAACTTTTCATATAAGATGTAAGTACGTACACAAAATACATGAATCTTAATCTCAAGAGTAATATTTTTTTCACTAATTATATCACTGACTAGTTTCAATAGGAATCCAAATGATATGGAATCCCCATATGTTATGTTTACGCTATACATATTAAACCTGATAAAATATTCGATTACCGAACGGACCTCCGCTCATAAAGATATATGTATTTTATTTAATGTTATTTAATTATCAAAAGTATTTTCAGTTGTATATAAATAAATATGTATGTTAAAAAGGCGATCAATTGTTTCAATTTATTTTTCCAAAATTTGAGAACTCTTAATAATCCTCTACGTAATTTACTAGACTAATGTGATGTACTGTTTTCGATATCGGTAAATTACACTTTAATTTTTAAATTTGGAACTACAAAGATGATATATTTTAAACAATGTAAAAATTACTAAAGTTGTAGAGACGAGGATTATTTGGCTACGCTGCATTTAAAAGCAACATCTAATTTTTGACATACAATTACATATCAGGCATTCTTAACATAAATTATTATTACGTTAAAACGACAGTATCACCGTAAACAATGAATGTTTTTTTTCGTTGAAGACATTTGTAAAACATTATAACTACAATAGTAATTAAAGTTTTCTGCACTCCTATACATGAACTTTAATTCCGCCAAATCTCACAGTTCTTAAGCACAGTGAGTTTAAAAAGGGGATACAAGATAAAAGTTATTTCTTCACATTATCACAAATTATCGTTTCTTAGCAACAAAAATCTCAGAATGGTTGTGTTTATTCTTGATAGAAATGACTTGGCTTCCGAACGTATTGACGCGCGCGATACAGGCCGGTTTGTTGCACTTCCAGGATATCTTCTCACCGTTCTGGTAGTTCTTCGAGTACCGCATCCCCTTGTACATCAGCATCGTCGTACCCTTCACAGTGCGGATGAAAGTTGCGAAAGCTAAAAAGATCAAATTGTTCAATTTCTAACTAACTCTTGTAAGGTACTTGAATTTTGTTATGTCTATTTTATATTATCAATGTCTAGATCTTATTTGGCTGTGAGTGCTGCGACGAACTCGGTTTGCCTTCCCGTGACAATGACCCTGTTTGAAAGAATATTATTTTTATTAAATAACTAGATTTACGTACACGATCAATTGTATCCTATGTATAAATCCAGGCCATAAACTATGTTATGTGACAAATTTCATTCAAATATGATTACTCGTTTTTGTTTAAAAGAGTAATAAACATCCAATCCATCTGTTTTACTATCCTCACTAACTTTCATCTTTATAATGTCATCGACTGCTTTCTTCCAGCCATTACTCACGTAATTAATTTTTCTCTCACCTCTGGACAATATCCCACGAT
>DWMA01000771.1:0-10006 GCA_018252035.1 Urbanus sp. 3 SS-2014
AAAAAATAGGGTTATATGATAGCATTAAACCACAATCCATTACAATAAAAACAATTGTAATGGATTACCGTTTAAACTATATAGAAAACGGCACATATAAGTATTGAAAACCTATTCTATTTGCTTAGTAATAAAAATACAGTTTCAATCAATCAATTGGCCCGCGCTACTGCTGAGCGAACCGTAAGTTTAATGAACGTTGATAGGTGAAATACGTATCAAAAAGAAAGCAAGTGCCCCAAAATTACATCGCTTTAAAAATATGATATTTACGTAAATAACATTAAGTTGAGAGATGCCTGTTTAAGATTAAGATTTAATTACCTTTAAGCATGTCTGCGCTGCTTATAAGATTCGGGAACATACTGTAACGCACAACATTACAAATGCTCACGAATTCGTGTTTGAGCTAATTTGGATATGGCTGCTTTGCTAACACTTTCTAACAAAAGTCTACTTAGAAATTTCGAGATTGAACAAAAACAGAATTACTGGTTTAATTGTCATTGGCATGGATAATTATTATTCCTCCCAAATTGTTTGTAACAACAAATTATTTATAGATCAAATGTTTAAATATGGGTAGATTAACAAAGTAAAATAAATTTTGTAACATGTACAATTGTACACAGATACTTCAACATTATTTATAAACACTATCATTCCGAACAATGATGGCACAAATGTAAGTACATGTACAATGAACACAGCAGAATATTGCATATGTGTATGTAAAATTTCCCATAAGAGCAATGAGAGCAAATTATTGCTTTTGGAAAACATAAAATCGGCCGAGTGCCCCAAGTATGGCTTGACCTTGACAGAGAAGCTACGATGCATTTTCAACCCTCCAGTGTAGACTCGTGTGATAATATTCCTGAGTTCCATCGGGGTCGGCGGTGGCGGTGGCGAATGGCGATGGCGTCGAACGCGGGGCGCCGAGACTCCGCCCGCGCGCCTCCTCTGCACCGCTCGAGCTGTCAAACCGCCTCCGACGGGCACCCGGCACGAACGCTCCTGCGTTATTTGCCTTAGCACGCGATCTTATCGTATTGACGGTCAGTGACAGTGTGTGATTGCTATATTGACGCATGACGGAAAATAATATAAGGAGATGAACGGCAGTACGACGACGGTCAATGGTGGATCCGTCAACGGTACCAATGGAACTCTTAACGGCATCGGAGCCGCCCCGCGAACTGCCACTCTGGGGACACCGAGTAGTTATGCATACACATCCAGTGGATCCTTGCTCGGTC
Organism: Urbanus sp. 3 SS-2014; assembly: GCA_018252035.1. Taxonomy (NCBI): domain Eukaryota; kingdom Metazoa; phylum Arthropoda; class Insecta; order Lepidoptera; family Hesperiidae; genus Urbanus; species Urbanus sp. 3 SS-2014. Next base: position 1,260 of record DWMA01000771.1, read on the forward strand.
GCGGCGGTACTGCTAGACCAGTTCCACCTCCCACCCTGCCAAAGTATAGTGGATCTTTCAGTGCGGGCAGCACTCTCAGTCAAACAGGACTTAGGGAACGGGATAGAGAAGGCGCAGGTGGATCACATCGACTGGCCAGTCTCGAGAGGCTGGCTCTTCGTCAACGAATCATCGAACAAAACGCTAATAACCAAGTGGCGAGTCTGACGGCTCTCAACACTGCGGGGACTAATGGTGGACCCACCTCAGCTACCGTCACCCTCACCGACACGGCCACAGTGAGTCCCCTTGCCGTACATCTTTTTCACCCTCAAACAATTCCCCTAATCGAACCTAACGCACCCCAAAAAGGGAGGTTTCGTTATTTTAGTACAATCAACCCTATACACAAGACAAAACACGTTCTACTTTCGTAAACATTTGTGTAGTGCCATACGTTTTTTTACCGATGCATTACTAATACAAATACGCGACGTGCAATACGTGCAATGCCTTCGCATATTTCAAGTTGTAATATATCGCTATTTACATAGTATCTACTTGATACTTTCTAGTAGAAGTAGACATAATAAATTGTGTTTATATTGATTTAACGTTTAATATGAAACACGCGTTAAATGAATAAAATTTTGCATAAATATGTAATGGTCTTATTAGAATTGTTTGCTTTCAGTTAAATATATATTTCGTATGACTCATTCATCATATCCTCTTGGAAGACAATTGTAAGACACTTGGTAACCATCTGGAAACAATAATGTATTTACTGTTTTCAAAATGTATAAAATATGAAGGCATGTAATGTCATCAAAAATCTCTATTGATGTGGTAAAGATAAACTCTATTAACCTATTCGTGGTAGTTAATTTTAACCAGTTAGACTAATACCTACAGTAAATAAAATACTTTAAAAATTGCATTATTGTTGTAGTTAAAACTTTATTTACGACTTAAGTCATGCAAAGTAAAATAATAGAAGAACAGAAGTGTATAAAAACAAAAGAGTCGTTAAAAACTTGTACAGGGTTCCATGTGGCGTATAATGTGTAAGGAAACTGAGATAAAATAAAACAAAAATACTAATAGGATCGGAATAAAAAATGAAGACTTCGCTCACGTGTTAAAGCGGAATAGTGTTACTGTTTTATAATTTATCACACGACATTATTATAAGATCTTTGAACTGGCCAAAACTGGTTTACTTTTTTTTCCAGTGGTATTAGTATTAACCGATATCTACCTCAATATTATTACATTTTGTTTATTTTTTTCTTTGATGTCTTCCCAAAATCTTTGTTTATTTCTTATAAAACTGAAAATTGACAAAAAACATAAACATAACTTTATTTGGAACTGAACTGATACCGTTCGCGTTGACTAGTCAAAGAACAGTTTTTTGGCATATGGAGCCGGCTATATCGAGCAATTCAGGGCAAAACTGACTGCAATCTCACCATCTCCCTCTCGCTGAGGCAGGGTTAGATGACATGATGCAGCAAGTATTGAAATAACTTGACGGTGTAGACGGTTACAGAATTGCAGCCAATATTGCCAAAAAGAAGCCTGTTGAGCAAGTTCAAATTGTTTTAGTTGACTCGGGATAATTTTCCTTTTACAAATAACTTTTTGATGAAATAAATTACATGTTCCTTACTTTGATAATTCCAGCAGTACAATAAAGGCATGATTTCTACGAAATCACGACTCAATTATCCAGCATAGATATCGTGACCAGCATTTCTATGGTGTTTTTGCCGTCTCCTTCCTCTCTCCTTTCAAGGAGGCTGGTGTATTCCCACGCAAGTTCCTCATGTGATAGGACTGGTCCGTGGCGCGGGAGGACTAAGCGGGTGATTGACCCCACGTATACAGGGTTAAAAATAACCCATGTAGCGGCGGCCATTCTGCTCGCATGTGTCGAATTCACTAAACAGACATTAAATGTTTCACGGTCGAACCCTGACCTGAAAATTCCTCGAAGGGTAATAAATACGAAATTTGAGAAATCTTCATTTGGGTTTGTTTCTGTAAGACCATGCGCAACACAAAGCCCGACTTGTACTTACCTACAGTACAGGCATACATTTAACGAGTACAAGATGAATGAATGAATAGGTATTACTTGAATGCTGTCTTTGTTTTACAATTTCGGAAATGGTCTTTTATATTTACATGAACGGATCATTTATGACTTTGTATCGATAGGATCCTGTTTGTTTTGCCTATCTTCGGGACGATTTGTGTTATCGGGTTCATGTTATCGTGGAGCGATGGCACGTTAAGAATGGTCAGGAAATTAAGATGCAATAGCCAATACTTTTGACATTTTAATTACAGATTTAATAATTTGCAGTAAGTCATTTCGATTCGAGCCTTGGTTTAATTTTTTCATGAACCAGCAAAAGCGGTTAGGACACGTTCTCTTCTTGCACTGTGCGTATAATAGACACGAAAGAAATTAACTGCGGATTTATTGCAATTGAAACACAACTCTCACGCAAGCGTATTAAGACTCAGAATTGTTATGAACACAATATGATGTTTTCTCATTGTTGAAACGAGGGTTCAGCTTTTGTACGTCTGGTGGGTATAAGTGTGACGGACTTGGGATCCTTTTACGTCTATACGTAGATATAGCCATAATTAACTGGTACCTGAGGCACAGCGGGTCTCTGCACACGAGTTGCATTTTATTCTCCGTTAAATAATTAGCAAAGTGCTTACTTACTGTGATATTAAAATGAAAATAATAGTCTGCATTTAGTGAATGTTTTTTTTCTGTAGTGTGAAAGTATAATCATCAGTGATGTTTTATTATGCAAAAATACGTTTTTTCGTGAATTTTAACATTGCATCACTTTAAATACGTAGTGTTTTAAATATTTTTTCATGTGTCACAGGTGTATAAAGACATTAGTAAACGTTGAAGTCATTAAATGAGTCATTAAAATTCGTAATGCCCTATTTCGCCCCGTGTGGGTCCGGCTCGAGTCAACGGGGCGCTTGTGTGCCCTGCCAGCCGGCAGCCGGTAGTGCCGGTAACTTAACCTCAAACTGATACAGACGTGAATGTGCCTCATATTAAAACAGTCTATTTGTTTTAAAACCTTGCTCGCCGTACGTACGTGAACAGTTTATCGTGTTATAATTAAAAGTGGTTGATTTTAGCAAATGAGCTCGAAGTGATTGTATTCCTTTACGACTATCTTGTACGATGTAGTAGATAGCAGTGCTTGAAACAAAAGGAAAACGGCCGTTACGATAAGATAAAGTTGCCTTGCACAAATGTTGCGTACGTTTGAGGGGTAAAGTTTTTTAAAATTGTTCCAGTGATGTGTTTAACGGACTTTTGAAGTTGGTGTTATAGATATTTTTACGAGACATTTCTAGCTGTCGTCCTCGGTTGTGAGTAGAATGGCAAATCGGGCCGTGGCTAACGGCACAACGCATCAAACTAAGTTAAATAGGTGTGCGAGTAGCGTCGGTGACAGTGGTGTTGATAAAGCCAAAGTGGGATGGACAAGTCCGAGAGAAATATGGAGGAACTTGTCTTTGCGTAGAAAGGCCGAGGTGAGAATACAAATGAGTATTGATTTTAGATGTGAAGTTATCTGATATTTCCTGTACGATATGCCCGCTGATAGCCGTGTGGGTCTTGGTTGTTGTTTTGTGCGGTAGGCTCGTATTGATTTATCGTGCAGGCTATCAGCAGCGACTCGACGACATGTGAGCGTCAGTGAGAACGAGTGCGTCGGCGCTTCGATAATGTCTAGATAACTTGCACATTATAATCCAGAATAAGGATCACAAATATACGGTAATTTAAAGTAATTTGGCAAATTTGTTTGTAACAATTCGTTTATTCATCTAACGAACAATTCAAAGCTTAAACAGACAAATCGCCAAAATATTATAGTAAAAAAAATGTGTGTGAATGTGATCACAGAATCTACGTACTCCCAAGCACAATGTTTATCTTGGAAACTAAAATCGAATTCATATTTTAATTGTATTTTATAATTATTAAGTACATAAGCAATGTTCGAATATTTTGCACAAAAATGTTGTATTGAATTATTGCGACAAAGCGTTATTAAGATTCTTACTAAGATTTACTTATGAGAATATGTATATTTATAATCACATGAAACGATTTCTTCTGCATTTATTGCCAGTAACACAAACACAAATATAAGCACCCTGTATATATAAGCAAATATAAGCAAATATTTGGGCATCTAAATTCTACCTGGTCATGTAGAACACCCTTAAGTGTCACACAGGTATCTAGTCTGAAATATAGAAGTACAAAAAAGTTTTTTTCCTAGAAATATAATATGATTTGTTTATTATTTATGTATAATTAAATATTGTACGCTGCTAGTTCTCTGTGTCGGTCGTTGACTTTCTATACAATAATATGAGACAGCCGCATTTGGCGCCCTGGCTTGTTGCTTTATCTATAAGTGGTAAATGTGTCTCGCAAGCCGCAAGTAGTCTATCAACTATACGACGACGATAATATTTACTGACTTGCTTTATCTCATGTAAACTAAATTTATGTTTATTTTGTTTCAATTGCTTTATAATGCAATTGACTTGTCAAATACGGGAAAATTCCTATACAAACGTATTTAAGCGCTTGTGAAAAACTGGCATCAATTTCATTGATTACGTGTGTTATCATGATGTGAAGTGAAAGGAAAATCTTTATAAAGTACTGAACATTATATTTAAATAGCTTCGGCTTAAAATATAGCTTGTCGTCCATTATTGTCGGCATCCCTGTAGTATTTTAAGAACTGTTTAAAACTGTGTGGATTGTTATGTCACTAAATTATTTTTGGATGGGTTAGACGCTCATGTTGTTATTAGGGTTGTTTTAATAATAGGCACCAGGCAGTTACCTTAATATGATTAACCTAAACACCTTTCCAAGGTTTATACGTAACAGCTACTGTTCGCGCAGTTAATTTAGATGGCAATTAATTTAACCCCAATTAAACATGGTCCTTCCAAGCCTAATGAGTCTCAAATTCAAGTAATGTATGTAGGTAGTTAATCAAATGCAACGTGCATATGATTATCATTACTAACGTAATTTGATAATTTTGATGCTTTAACTAAAACAATTTATACTTATGTAATGTTGTTGGACCTTGGAGCGAAAATTGCAGGATGAGCCTAATTATTAACCTCATGGTTACCTTTTTTTTTACTTTACAAGTTTTTTTATATAGTTTCACTAGCGTCGCTCCCAAGGCGTCGGGTAACTAAAGGGTAAAAAAGGTAATATTGCGTGCTAGATGGGCACGGGCATGTAAATAGTACATTAATATGATTTTTAATTTACTTTGTATTTTAAATTACTTTCACAATCGATATGAAATTAGGTATACCTACCTACTTATATCGGTTCATGACGATATATGATTTTTATGGGAGACCGCAGACGCCTCGATCACTAGATATATTCTTGCGGATGTAGTCCTAACCAAGTTAAGAATCGTTACCTGTGGCTCGATGATTACTCTGGTTCCAGTTATACCCAGGGTCGCAGGAACTACACAATGATGCTCTAGAACTGTAACGGAACAACGTGTCCTAACTGTGTGTGAGCTTGCCGCAATTGACTTCAGATGTCTTGTCTGATCGTAACTGGTTTTCAGGTTACAATAATGTGATAATAGACTAAAAGCAAATTAATAATGTGAAATGAAGACAAGCGCATTTCTATTATTAAACAATTTTTTTTCCTCCCGTTTTCTGTCTATTAGAGCCTTGGCGTTGTCTATGTCTTGTGTATTATTAGAAACAATTGGCATTTTTTATATCCATTATAGAATTATGGAGATATTATATATAAATTTGTTTGGACTTGTATAAATCAAACTATTTTAATTACTTACTATAGGAAATGCATGTGAGAGGAGTTGCGTTCGTTTTATAAGTGTATTCAAGTTTTACGTCAATGATGATGTTAGCATCGACAAGACAAGTATCCTCATTGTAAAACTCAGTAGATAGGTACCTACATCTAAACAGGATCGTTCTGTCATTGTATCACATTATCGTATGAATAATTCAAAAGCGTCGAGAGTGCATCGTATTGCATTCGAGAGAATCCTGATTGTGTAGGGTCTAAGCAGGCTATAAATAAAAATATCGTAATACGTAATATACATAAATGAAACGCACAGAAGTTTGCAGTGAATATATGTATATATTTGTATTCTATAGACCGCAGCAACGAAAGTCATGTTTTATCTAATGTTATGTTACGCTAGTTAGTTGCACCTCATCCCACGTTCAAGTGGTTTTTCTTATCGAGTAAGTTATCTAAGCCAACGTAATGATTCCTGGAAAGTAAGTCACAAAAATGTTAATTGGTGTCTGTGAATGGGAATAGTTATTAAATGTTCAACTTGTTTCTTTTGAGTAACAGCACGATTGTTGCTTTCGTTTCTTGCCCTTCACCAAAAGTAGGTACAATTCATCTTTTGTTCTTATTTAGCTTGTTGATGTTCACTGCAATAAATTCAGTGTTCGTACTTCATTACAGTTTGCATTGTGCTCACCTCTACCAACTTAACCCAATCAACTCATTTCATTCGCCCCTACTCCGGTTTTGCCTACGCTTGAGCATCGTACGCCCACAAGAGCCTAAGTGCATCCATTTAATAAACTTGCAGGAGTATTCTGCGTCGTGGGTGCCATTGACACAAGCAAAGGTAAATTGATATAAATACACCCAGAAACAGCGTAGGTGTGTAAATGTATTGTTCATTTTTTCGGGTGGCCAGTAAATAATGAATAATCGATTTCCTTGCACTGAAGAAAGGAATATTGATCATTTTGTTACGCGTTCCGATATTATTAATATAGTAAAATGTGAAAGGTGCGGAAGTTTTGAAATTAACGGGTATGATGTAAGTTAATATTAATAAATAATAGACATATGGATTAATAACTAAGTAGGAGATTCAATAGATTGCAAGAGAAATTTTGTTCCATTCACACTAAATGCTGGTTGCATTACGAATGCATTTACTTCATTCAAGCGTTGACAATGTAAAATGCCTGGGAAATAACTAGGTATATGAACAGCTACGGAGAATCCGTGTAGAGAAAGTAATGTTAAATGAACTGACGTCGACCCAAATTACAGCTATCGTCTTTCGATATGCAGTGAAATCAGTGCGATAAAACTGCCTGTGCCGTGATTGTGGCGAGTATTTAGTCTGATGTACGTATCCCTTGCCGTGGTTGTTCATCGATCGATTTTATTACCCTGACTGTGCCGACTGAAGATCTTTTTCCAGATTACAATTGCGTGATGTACGTACCTAAATCCGATTAAGTATTATTATTATGATATACAAGTGGCGCAAGAGATTTTGTTTTAGATTTCCTAGATATAACATTCCTATGTACGTACACTAAGTACGGTATTGGTCATATTCCACGTGTTACATGTGGAAGTTTCTTCCGAAAATGATGGAACTTAATTATATTCATGATGAAAGAATACCCATTGCATAACTTTGCTATAGATACCATTTTATGCGCTGTTTGACTAACTATAATTGTATTTAAATACTAGTAGCTATTAAGTAATTAAAAATAGAAATTTGTCTCATTATTAACCTTTAGTCACGAACTCATTAGTGGGTTTGTTTATGAACTTAACGATAATAGTTCCATTTTTAGTTGCTACTTATTTAAGCTGTTCTGGAAATAACCACATTATTTTAAACGAACTGCTAGGTAAGTTGTAATGTGTAATATCTCCAAAAAGTAAAGGTCTCCTGTAGAAAACTAAAATTATGAATGAAATATACGACGTATGAAATTTAAATTGTTTTTGATTATAAGAAGATTCTTGATCAGAAATTACAGAGCAATCGTTTTTGATAATAATATTAAGGCATAGTTATCGTTCCCATGCAGTGTACTCAATGCCAGTAACTTTCAAGTTAATTGGTCAAGCGTAACTTTGTTCAGTGTGCGCGTAAATTGTTATGGCGAGTATAAAGCACCTGTGTTGGCAGTGTCTATTCTAGCTCATATAATGCTCGCCACCTCGTCTGCTGCCTATTAGTTGTTAACTCACGTGCACTTGCCCATTAATGTTTACTTCCCGTAGAAACGGCGATGTTGTTTTGGAAACGGACGCGGCTATAGAATGTCGCATAACGGATATTTATTTCAAATCTAGGAATAGTAACAACGGTGACATCATATGTTTATTATATATGTTTGAAGTATATAAATGCCTTATATAACTTATAACATAATATATAAGGCATTAATATACTTCACTGTAATATTGTCAGGAAACACTGAAGATACTACACAGATGGTACTATTTTTACTAGTTTTCACTTTTATATCGATACCAAAATAAATCCTTGAAGTAATTTTTATTAACGCTTTTGAGTACTCAATACTACTTTATTACTTAATTAAACACATGCATTTTTTTTGTAATATTATAAATTACCACGCGATCGGCCAGGTCAGCCTGAAGTTGGTTGTCCTACCATTAAATTAGCGTGGTTCAGGACTCCAGGCGTCCCACAGATATGATGGAAGACTCGTGCCCAATATTGGAAAGTAAAAAGGATTGCGAATAATATCTCGACCAATGTATTTGATTTATTTTTTGATTGATTACTACCTAATACCTATAGATAACATTTTGATAACCTTTAAAAAAACTTTAACCTTTCGTGGTAAAATACCTA
>DWMA01000772.1:0-10006 GCA_018252035.1 Urbanus sp. 3 SS-2014
CTATTATGTTTAGATATGTATTCTTTTTTACTTTTTAAACGCGGGTGAAACCGCGGGGTTCAGCTAGTAATAGATAAGACAGTGTGGAGACATAAAATAACACCGCTTCACAAGCTTTTCGTAGAAGAGACTAGGTTGCGTATGGTTTTATTGTAGTTAATGTGTCTTTGTGATCCTTTTCTTCACTGCTAGCAATCTTCCTGCAAAGTTATCTTCATAAATATCGTAATGGACCAGTCAGTCAACTATGCTATTTCAATAATGTCTGACTTCTAAATATGCATGGGTCAGTAAGAACTGTCGTGGGGAAATCTGCCTTTCATATTTTTGAGAGGTTTATAAAGTCTATCAACCCCTTGGCGAGTTGGCGTTATGGAATATGCTTATCTCTTTCTCATTTCCTTTGTATTTCCCAGCAATATTGCAATAACCAGTTGATGATAATAATAATAACTATCATAATTATGTCAAATTTTATTTTATCGTAAGCAGACTTCATCTCAAATTTTAAATTCGTTCTCAAGTTGCAAGTAAGGTTTATTCCCACAAGAGAAGCCACGCTAACTCTCAGTTACCTATGTTCTCTGGTAAAAAGATTTGCCGTAGCAATAGAGCACAGTTAGCACATTTTATCTGTCTATTACGCCATTTAATACGATAAACAATTACTGCAACATGAACATCTATACACCCCGCAAAATAATACTATTATTCTATTTTTACAGGAATCGCGAAAATTCACGTGGACTCTCGTCTACCCTAAAAAAATATCGTAATATAGTAGTGTATTGTGTATAGTAGTATACTGTGTTTTAAAATACTTTGTGTCTTTGCCTATTGAAAACGTTGTAACATGACAGCGTAACCCCTTACGTAGCAAAAAAAAAAATAGTCTCAAAATGGCGTCGACACCATTTTAATAATTCACTGAAATATACGTGTGCCGTTTGCTGCTATTCTATTTTCGAAATCGTTATTTCTCCGTTTTCAGTAAAAACAACTTACGTAAAAATTTAACGTAACTGATACATAATAAAAGATGCCAAACAGAGGGACTAGCGGCGCCATGAACAATTTTCAGTGGTCCTCACGGCAAATAATTTTAAATCCAATAGTTAAACCTAGGAAATTAATGTCGGCGGCGTCCTGTGGTTACTGTAAACGGCAACCTTGCAATAATATTTATTTTAACTTTTTAAATATTGAAGTGGATAGTGTACTTTTAAACTCATTCCGAAATAAGTCTTCAAATAGGCAATTAACATGAAAGTAAGAAGCAGAGTCCAGGAAAGACAGTCTAAAGTAAATATGTCTCCAATTTTACTTTACTAAATATTTCGTGAACATTTCGAAACTTGTATCAAAAAACTGCCAAGTTAATTAGGACAGTGCCTAGAGAGCCGTATCGAGGCCATTACCGGATAAATAAAATACGTTTCTAACAAGACGACGAATAAGTACTTATTAAAAATCCCCAACAAATATTATCAAAGATCATGGCATTTATCTACATAATAATATAATCAATGGTGGAACAATCTGGCATTCGAACTAATTCCTACACACAAGTGACGTAGACGGGCAATGACGCTGTTCTTTAATTGGTACTACAATACGCACCTTACTACGTTTATTTCAATGAAGTATGATTGAATGTCAATGATTATGAAGGTGATGAGTGACTGAAGGATATGCCAATTTATAAACGAAAAATAAATAACTCGAGTGTACATTAATTTGCTTTAATAAAAACCAACTCACCACACTTCCATTGTATATTATTTTTAGATCTCTTTTCTAATATTCCTATACCCTCTAATACGTTCGTGATGTCGTATATCCGACGTTTTTGGACAGAGAGGTGTTCCGCCGCAATGTTCAAGTCTAGTACGCCGTTGGGCGAGGACTTTAGTAGAGCGACAAACTTTTTGGTTAGCAGACCTAATGACGTGTCAAACCTGGAACAAAGTAAAACGGGATCAAAAAGCTTAACTAAGCGTGGGACTCGACGTCTTTCCGTTAACGCAATTACGGGAGGGAAGCACGGCGAAATTAGGATGTTGAAACTTGAAAGAGAGGCGTGCTACATCCGACTTCGAAGTTGTTCGGAGCTTGTACATCACTTATGATATCATTTCTATTTCGTCATACGTAACGACAATATAAAATGTCCGAGCAATACAAGCGTTACAGAACTATTCAGGATTGGGTTTTACAAACGAAACAATAAGCTTAACAAGGAGGTATTATTACCTTGATGAAAATTATTGTACCTGGAGCGTTCGGTGTATTTTTTCATAGAACTGGACGGTCGACTGTAGGGCGTGAGGACCTTGACGCGTTTCTGTTTGGGCGTCTTAAAGTCAGCCTTCATAGGCACCACGTGGCCCTGACTGCCTGAACTGCTCTCGCTCAGGTTCAGTCTTCGTTTCACCGCCTGTACAGAGCACACGCATTAGCATCTCCATATGGGCCCTTTTCCTGTCGCGCCCGATACGCCCACACGCGTTTGCCACACACATAAATTAATGTATTGTATGACTATAGAGTGAAAACGATACGCGTGCGGATGGGACGCACATGCGGGCGTAACCACGCGTGACAGGAAAAGCGCTGTATTCATTATAATTGAGACGCGCATAGCCCTACGGCTGGTAAAGATCGTAACAGATGTACAAAGGAGCGTCGGGCGTGGTCGAGAATCGGGTATCTGTCCCGGGTGTTATCATTAAATAGTAGTTATTAAACCTTGCAAAAGACAACTGAAACGGGTTGGCCACTAACCCGGGCGTTTCCCCACTTATCCGCAGCGTAGTGTAATATACTCCAAGCCTCTCCGAGTGATGAGACCCCGAGCCTAGCAGTATAATGTATTATAATGAGACGCAGCCATGTAATAAGAGTGCCAAACACATGAATTGCGCCTTATGGTAACTGGATACTGATGGACATCCGTAATCAACCTCAAATACAGGACAGGAGGGCATTTCCTAATTAAAGGCTATCAAAAATGCATTGCTTTATAACACCTTTAGTAAACATGTCTGTGAAACTCAGACACAGCTTACTGATTCTGATTTAAGTACGCGTATAAAGAGTATCAACTATGTAGGTGTGGCTGGTGTCGCCGTAGACGGGCTTAGTATGACTTAATACCTAGCGACAACCTTTCATATACATATGTATTTTTCATACATTTTTTTGAGGACTATTAAACTTGAATTTTCGGTGGTAATCATTAGATTTGGATAGGAGTAGATTTTACAATGACACTAATACTTCTCTTGTCTTTTCTTACAGCCTAGCCCAGCCCATTGTCCGAAATTTGCTAAACATACAAATTGACATCAACATTAAAAAGAATCACGTAGATAGATACGTGACAATGCTCATTAAGGAATATCACAAGAAATAACCACATCTGAGCAACATCATTACTTAACGAATCAATTACACTGATATTTACAATATCGACACCTAATCACCTGGTCATGAGCGCGTTAAACTATTAATCTAAACGAATTGTGGCAAAAAATGTTCTGTTTGCCACAGAGATCCGTGATAAATATCACGACTCACTCTTACAACGATGTACGTCATTTGTAATGTGGATTGTACTCGATAGACACTTGTCGAGAACCATTTCAACAGTCACTTCACACCACTGATCACATGGGCATGGGATTATTATCACAGCATCGATTAATAATTAAATTGATGTACAATTTCAACTATCACTACAATTACACCCACACGAAACTATTTTTGGAATACAAATGCGTATCAGTTTTGCACGACACCGAACTAGATAAAATTGCGGAGGATAGACGATGCATGAGGCATTTTTCAAAGGACCGATGCAACTAATTCGAGTTGAAACAGCGCGGGGCCAAAGCCCCTTCAAGGAAGTGTGTGGGGAGGGTACCAACCAACACAATACACGACATAAATTAGAATCAACACAAAAGGCGCCTGACTCTCGGAAGGGACCACTAGCAAAAGAATGCCAATTTCTTATCTCAAACTATTTATTATTATTAACAGGGTACTGACAGAGCTATTGTCAATTTACCCGAACTATGGTCGTTATTGTGAACGGTGCAGCGGTTGGATCGAGTAAATCAGAGCAGATGTGCCACTGACGCCGACATCTAAGATAAAACATAATTCGACACCCCTGTTCTAATACAAAATCGCCTGCGCCATTATCATAATCAATTTATCCCTTCCTCTGTGATCCTAGTAGTAATAATAATTGATGAATGCAAATCGCTATTGCATAAACCGGTATGGTGGATGAGAACAAAACCGATTTAATCTCGTTCCATTCGAGCGGTATTCGCTCGTTCGGTTGTTTTTACGGAAAGGGCTAAGCGTAAGTCCGTATCAAAGTTCGTCGAGGGGGTAATCGTTGCGCCGTTAAAACGATACGATAAGGGCAATGACAGTTGAATTGCGCAACATAGCCGCGCGCAGGACGTCTGTACCTGGCCACGTGACCCCATGGTGGTGCGGCCACATGGCGTCCCGGCACGCCGCGCGGGTGATCGCCACTCGCGACGTAACTGTTAACATGTGTACTGTCTATCTACACTTGTTGCCTATTACTTTTAAATAACACAAAAATACAAGTTTAAGGTTAGTCTTCCAGCTGTTTCGCGCGATAATACAGTTCTCACTCATCCTGAGACCGTCTCGGCAAATTGCCACCTATCGATGTACGTCAAGAGGTACGCCTGAAACGATGCCGCTCTACTAATTATTCATGACACTGTCCACTTGGCAGTTTCACTTGTTTCATAACAATAGGGTTCTTGAATATCATCAGCAATACACGATTCCTTCATTCATCAGTTGGCATAGTGCGCTGATAAGAAAAATTACCTAACACAGGAAGCTATTCATTAATTAACTCGATCATCTTGTAGATGACGCTAATTCCATCGCATAGAAAAGAATCTAAACGATCATTTTCGTTTCTACAACTACGAAGCGAAGGAAGACGTATTCAGAATATTAATTAGGGATTTAATTTCAGTTGGATCAAATGCTTAGGGTTGAAGCATCGCTCACGGGCCTACGAACAACCGAAAAGTTGACAGCATCTAAAATGGCGGGCGCCCCTTATTTGATATCCTCGTAGCTATGGGTGTATCTCTTTGGCATTATTTTCGGATCGAATAATTTTCTTTGACACAGACGAGATAATTAAACAGTATTCTACAATATAATATCAACGGCGAAGAAATTGTTTGCTAGTTTAATTACACGAATGTTTCCCGTAATAAACAACACAATGAAACAATCTTATTACAGATAAATACGAACACCAATAAGTTTATTATGCTACTTTATTTCCCGTAACCACGGGCCGACCGGAACAAAACGACTGATAACCAAGCTCTTGGAATCTATCGACGGAAGAACTGTGTTGGTCCCATTTACGTTAAATTCGAGACGTTTCGACCGGGAGCCGAGGTACTTAGGTACCCGAGAGAGCAAAGCAAAACTTTCGCGATCCAAGGTGGGGCGGCGTCGAATTTAAGTTACGGGTTTGCGCGTAACGGAAAACAAATTCACGCAAAGCGGACCGGCATCACACACGCCGATCGATCTCGCATAAGCAACGCTTTTCTCCGCGTCCACGCTACTGAGGGTTATAATCTGCCCATTGTAGTTACGTGGTTGCTATGCCCCACGGATTGTTTTTAATACAATCCCTCATTGCCCCACTTTATTGGGTGTACAAAGAAATGCATTCAAACATAATGAAAATAAAACAATTTGTTGCGTCAGATGTAAATTGTTCAATGGATTAAAACACACACAAAAATATTCTCATGCCATATGAAAGTACCTATATTATCATAATTTTAACTAAATAAAACGATCAATTAAATGATAGTAACAGTAATAAGTGAAAAAAGAGCATTAGAAATAGCCCACTAAGTAACTGGAGACTATCTTGAGAACAGTATGAAGAATAAACCATTAAAACTTAAAATCTGAAAAAGTATACCACAATCTTGTTAATTAAGTACGAAACCTACAAACAAACAAAACCAAAATGCTGAATCTAATTTCAACAAAAAATGCTAGCAGACTGAATTTTGAGATTTGTAGAAAATTGAGTAGATTCCCAGAAGATCAAATCCAGATAATAAAGAAAAATATCAAATATAATTAGAGTTCAGAACACACCAAGAAGTAGTAACAGCAGTAATGGCCAAAAAAAACTAAAAGAGTTTGTCTTTTGACGGCTGAAAGAATATGGACAAGGTAAGTGGTGTGAAAATATCAAGACACATCATGAACATTGTCACAAATAGTGCTGACAATGTAAATGTTACTATTTTGTTACATTTATCCTTCCAAAGGCACTAGTGACGACTGTCCCGAAACAATCAGACTCTTAACTGAATGAATATTAAGAATATCATTATGAAATTGCCACAGATATCTATCTACTTGATGTTCTATTGTATCCTATGGTATTCTTATTTACATAGAAGTTATTCAAAAGGAACATAGAAATACACAGTTGAAACAAAAACACAACAAGTGTTACAGGAAAAACTATATGAAGACAGCTGTGATAGGCTATTTATGTAAACCTGCTACACAATACCTATCTATGCCGTATAAAAATCACTAACATTCTACACAAAGATAAGAAAATAGGATAACTATATCAGCAAGGTTCCTATGTACTAACTGTTCAAACTATTTATAGTCGAATTACTCACTTATACATGTAATACACCATGTGTATAAAAATTCTCAAAAAAATCAATTCTTTTTTAGTATGAATATAATAATAATCATATTATATTCCTAAAGCAACTCTAGAGTTATTATACCAGTAAGATTGTAAAACACTTAAACATTGAAGTTAGTAATCCCAATCGACGCTTATACATTGAAACGTTTGAAAAAGTTAAATGCAAAATATTTTATGCTTTCTTTAGTAATTTACATTTTTGTAATGTAATATAAATTAATATTTACTCTACTATAGCAACTGTTCCTAAAAGGATAAAACTTCATGTGTCAATTTCTAGGTATTTGCTAAGATCTTTTTAGGTAACAAACTTAAGTTCAATGAACTCTGCTACATAATTCATTAATGAAGCAAATTTGATAATATATTATTTGTTGATTTATTAGAATAATCCTAGATTATTTATAGAGCGGATTAGCTCAATGTGGTACTAAAAATCATAAAAATGTAACCTTACCTAAAAACAGCTGATTTATAGAATGCCTTACTTACATCCTACATTAATGCTTTAATATTATAAAAATAGTGACTCCAAACTCCAGGAGGGTCATTATATTGATTGACCCTTGTATGACACACAAAAAAATGATTCCATCAACAATCTAACAGAATAAACTTACTTCAGAAGTCTTGGGCGGTGCGGAGGGCGCCTCGCGGCGGATCTGATGCTGCGGCGTGGCGCCATAGCCGTGGTCGAGCAGGTGGTAGCTGATGGGCTGGCTGGGGCTGTCATCCAGGAGCGTGGTGTGCGACGGAGACGCCCCGACCCGTACCACCACCTCAGCTTCGCCCTCCGCCGGCCCTCGCTTCACCCCCCTCGGCATCGCTGTACGATATTAAAATTTCATTAACATACCGAATGACTGTGTCGTAAATTTTTCATTACGAGAAAACGTAATCATCACAATTCAATTAGTGAAGAGGTTAGGGGCGCCGCGCGCGCGGAAATCACAAGTGAGAAGCCTCCGAAGCGGAGTGGGTCGATACGAAATATAACATGCTTTATGTAATGCTAAAGGTCCCCGGCGATACCTGAGATGTCCAGGTTAGCTTACGTCACTTTTTTCACGACATTTTCCCCAAAATATCGACGACCTAGCGGTATTTCGTAGACATAACCGCTTTTCAAAGTACGGTGCAAACATTCGAGAATTTCACACAAATAACCCAATAATAAAGTGTTATACTTACGAAAGGTGTAAGCGAACGATATCCGAATTGAGAACCATAAAACGACATTTAATGTTTTCGACGCAAACGCTACATTATCGAGTACTCAAAATAAAATGTCCGCCGCTTTGTTGGTCTCGAGTGAACTCGTGGACATCGAGACGCCCGATAAATTTCTATTAAACGCCACAGTTTACAGAACACATATTTAAATTAGTCACTAAATACTTCACTAATAACAAAAAACAAAAAGATAGCCCTAGTCCACATTTTATATTTAATTGATAAAAATGCTGAGCATTGAAACAACGACAGGCAGGAAGCTTTTCAGAACATCTGGCTTGCAAGCAACGTAGCAGTGGCGCGAACTACGTGCGCAGGCGCGAAGCGGCGGCAAACCAAGCAACCCCTAGCGGACGCCGTCGTTCTCCAAATTCCTCCCCTCGCTCAATCAAGAAGCCATAAAAAATATAACGAATTTTTAAATTTTCGTTAGGCGACCGGTTTTGTGTAGAGGTGCGCAACGTATCGCGCTGGTTAACGTAGCGTGTTAGTACTATATCTAAAGTTAATAAAATAATTAATACCTGAGAATTAAATACCATTTAAGTAATTTATTATATTGCTATGAATGTTTTACTTTGCGTTGTATGCCGTTTAATCTAGTAATTTCTTATTCTGCTAACTTCGTACCCTTTGATTATAATCAAAGTTCGTAAGCTTTTGCGTTGAAATTGCCTTATTTAAATTAAAATCAATAATAGCAATATGTGTAAACATTGCAGGCAAAATAAAAAAAATTGCCTTATTTTTTTAACCTTTGGATTTTCATACACTGATTAATCACAAACATTATAGTTGTATGATTACAAACTATAATTTTATTAAATATACTTCAAAGCTAATAATATGAGGTGCGGGCATGAATGGAATCGAAAATGAACAAAATATGTTGTAAATATCTGAAAGTAGAGGAAAAAAAGTATAATTACTTAACTATATTATTGATAACAAAGTCAAATCTAGCAAAAGGTAATTTACCAGAGATTTAAATCGTTGTAATTCAGGAAATCAGACAATTATCATCCAATCTACAATTATTATCCAATCGAAAACATTGAAATACGTTAATAAACTGGTATTACAAAGGAAAGGAAAGAAATATTCAAGTTTCTATAAAATTACTGTTCTAGACATAAAAAAATTAAAGTATAATCAATTATATTACTTTACTGCTTAATTTTATTATCTCTAACTAACAGCCAAATATCCTTGTTTTTCTTTTGTTGTGAGGATCTCAGTTATATTAATTTATCTGAGGTGAGGATTGAAACAAAACTCCATTGGCTTTATAATTGTGATTCATAGTAATTATGCTATGCATCATAGTAGTCTACAGTCTACACCAAAAATTTGTAGGAATCTTGCTAATCGATGAGTAGGAACTAGATATGACATAATCTTATACATCCATGGTAATCTTACTTCGTATTGTTATAATTTAATAATCGATATTTTCTAATTCGACACGTTTACGCATTATAAAAAAAATCTCATCCATGTATTGTTACGTACACACTTTGTATATTATTAATGGCATGATTGTATCAAATTATTCATTTGAAGTACATATTTATTATTTACAGCCCACGTACGTATTTACTTGAAATTTGTAATACATAACGGAAGTCAAGTTCATAAAAGCGCGAACAGAAAGGAAATGACTGTAGAAAATAGATGAATATCATAGACAACTTTAATCAAATAATCATTTTGTCTATGTCAATCCATAGATGATTTGGGTTTGCCAGTGAAAAACCAAAAAAATGAAATAATTTTAATAATTTAGATTATTATATTATAGTTATTTAATAAGTATTTTTCTTATTTAAATGTAGAAATCTATCTATATTAATATCAAAGTGCCAAAAATATACAGAAGTCTTTAAAAACAAAACCTGTGCCCACTGGCATATAAGATTTTTCGGCATCCATTTCCAAGTCGAATAATGGTATGATGTGCCTTGACGCCAATGCGCGTAGGCCCTAACAGTA
>DWMA01000773.1:0-10005 GCA_018252035.1 Urbanus sp. 3 SS-2014
CGTTACTTTTAATACCTCACAACATAGCATAGAGCAACTGCTCGAATCATATTCTCCTACTTAATACAAACGCAAATAACATAAATACGAAAAATGAGATGCGAGTAACGAAATTCATTCGTGAGTAACCTTTCGTTACTCGGTAGGTACTTGATGGCGAAACCGTTACTCAGTAACGAATACGTACGGTTTGCTACAGCTCTGGTACCTACATAGTTGTACAAAACATTACCCAGCTTATGTCTATAAAAACCGCTTTCCACAATCCAACAAACCTAATCTGGTACCACAATGAGTAAGGTCGACAGGAGGAACCAATTACATTGTTTAGACTAACTTGGCACGCATCTGTGATTTGGAGCATCACAATCTGGGTCAGTTGCTTAGTGGGCGCACTTGATGCTCGTTCATCAAGGTAACAATAGCAACTCAGAATGTCCAATTACCACCAAACATGAACTATCTCGCATAATAACAGTGTAAGTGCATACTGTGTTACATTGATTACACCCGTAAAGCAGTGTTATTGTTTACACGTCCCCTGAAACTGAGTTTCATTAATATCTGTCATTAAATAAGATATTACAACTTATACGTAATGTGAACCACGTATCCGCATCGATCTATTCATTGTAAATTCGGTATGGATTGTAAATGTAGTCGTTACATAGATTGATAAGTATTAGTGCAGACTTAGTGTTTGTAACACTAAGTTTTTCATTAAATAAGGATATTTAGGTACAATATTTGGAAAGGAAATCCAGTAAGCTATTTTTTCGTAACTTAACTAACTTTCTTACTCTTTAACCTATACATAGAAAACTTTTGTTATGCAAAAATAATATAACCGAGGCAGAAATAAATATGATCAAGATGTTCTGCAGTCGCTGTGTAAATAGAAACGGGCCATAGGGCATCTATCACCTTTCGAAAGCGAAGTTATGAAACTATCTGAATGTTGAAAGCACCTTCCATAGTTATACACAGACACCGTATAAACACCAAGACAAACCTAAGTAGGTTTACATGGGTACTACCTATTTATACATAAAATGTAAATTAATTTGTTATAAATAAAAATAAAAAAATGGCGACTGTCGGCGACGGTGTCGCCAGCTGTTGCTGCCTGTTGTTAGCGATGCGCGGCGACCGTTGTTGGCGGTCGCTGAGTTAAGCTGTCGCTTGTACATAAGAGCTCTAATCTCTAGCTATCTATACAAATAAATAAAATTAAAGTGTGCGTTTGTGATTTGTGAGTTCAAAATAATTTTTTTTTACCCAATGCTGTCGCGGGAGATTCGGGTATCACTTATGGTTAAATATGTACGTCTTTTAACTTTTAACGCGAACAAAACCGCGGGGATCACCTAGTTCTTATTAAAATTATCATGTTTAGCAAACATCATGTGCAGGTTATCCTGTTTATCCCAACATCTCTCGTAATTGAATCACTCGCATCGCAATGTCAGCTGCATGTACCATGTAGATCTGAAATGGAGATGCAGATGCACATTCGATTTGAATTTAATCATAGCCCGTAGTCGGAATTCCTTATTATGTTCCACTACTAGGCACGGGTTCCTACAATTACAGGTGCCTTGGGTCATACCATGATTCTTAAGTATATTGCTGGAGCAAGGTACGGGATTACCGGTTCAAAACCTTACTCTTATTATTTGTAGTACCTACTCGATTTAAAAGAATTTTTAAATGATGATAATACCGTATCCACAAAACTAATATAGGTAAATCTTTATACCTATATGTAAAAAATAATGTATATGATTTTAATGTTTTAAAGCGCTTTATGAAAAAAATATAAAAAGTACCAATTGTTATTTGTAAATCACTCACTTATGTGTAAATTATCTGAATTAATGATCAAAATAAAATAATAATAAAAGGATTATTTATTCTGATCATAATACCTCGATTCACATTATTTACATTAACATACACAGATTTCCTCAAATCACGTTGCACTAAAACGTGCATCATATTCATATGTATTTGTACAAGATGCGCTGCATTATCTTATGTAGGTATGGTATAACATATGTAAACACGAAATGCAGATGTGGATGCAAACGGTAATTTAATTCAAGCTTCAGTCAACTGAACCCCGACTGTGCGCAATCTAACTCAAAGTCACTCCTTAACATGCTGAAACGTCGGAACTAAAGCCGTAAATTATTACCTAACAAATAGCTTTTAGTTTATTGATAGTTCTCTTTTAAATAAACCGTTTCCATAAGTCCATTTCTTATATTTTTTATACGATGGAATTAGCAAACGACCATGCACCTGATAGTAAGTGGCCACTACTAACCTAGGTAAGACCAGAGTTCCACCTGAGGAATTAGTATGTCTTCCTTATCACACTCTTCGGAACACAGCAGCGCTGAACATTACCGTTTTTTTTATCTTTATTTGAACCATTACCGTTATAAGGCAAGCATAGTTAGGTACGTGTGGAAGTGGTGCCGCCAGAGTCGAACCAAGGGTTTAACAAAGGGTTTTATCGCTAAACCACCAGAGCGTTTAACCAGCTGGTGCTGAGTATATTGTCACTGCCGCCCTAAAACATTTTTAACTTAAGAATCGCGTTTTATTGATCAAACCTCTCGAAGATGAAAAGAGGTATAGGTAGTGAATTGATCATGATACTATACTCGAACTATAAAAATAAGTATACCTATGTAGGTGCATTTAAAATCTTAGTGCATATCCATCGACATTATACCCATCTATATTCCTAACATAGTCGCAGTGTATTCGAAGAGTCGTAACATTATTTTACGAGTAATAAAACTCAATTGTAGATTACGTATGCTAGAGGTTGCAGTGTAAATACGAATGAAAGTTTCATATTGACTTTTTCAACGTAAGAATCAATGAGGTGTTGCTTCACAGCGTCTAGGTCTAGGTTTTTAGGTTACGTCTGACTAAGATCATTCATATGATATGAACTAGTTTTGTTTACTCATTGCCGTAGTAGTTATAAGAGTAGAAAAATCTAAACCATATTAAGATTACCTGAACAATTTATGACATTAAAATACAATAGAAAAATGATAGTATTTTCATGAATTTGAAAGGCAATTTGTAAAGTTCATTTAGTTTGGCAATAAAGGTCTGAATGTTCTTTTATTATCCTAACACGATGTGAAATGGGACAAAAACTGAAATTTATCGTCCAACTCACCAATGTCGGGTTTAGTCTGTTAGAAGAGGACAAAAACTAGAAATTTATTGTCTAACGCCAATGAGTGGGGTCTACTAGCGTAGAGTCGATTGGGCGTCAAACGGGTGTTCAGCCTTGAAGCTCACATTCGTATTGAGTGAAAGGCACACACATTACGTACTAACGTGACTCACTAGTGACTTTTAACGTATACACTATCGTGACACAGAGGCCTTAGAAACTAAACACTTTATCATACATTTGTTCTTACGCAATCGATATACAGTTGTAAAATTTGAATACCGAAAGCTATGAACCGGTTTTTATAAACGTCACAGTCGCAAGCACTAAATGGAACAGTTTTAATTAAGATCAAATTGGCTGAAAGGACTTACATTAATAGTTGGGATGGGATCCAAACAATAGTGGGAACTCCACAAAGCTCTCGAACTCGCACATGTAACTCAATCTCCGGATGGTACATATCGGTCTCCGACAAGACATAGGTTCGTTCTAAAGACACACTTTGGAGATTACGTTCAACCGATATTAAAGCAATTGAAATACCTACTAGATACGTGGCTAACTTCAATGAGAGTAGCCATATTATTTTTGTAATTCATTGATGTATTGCCAAATATGAGAACACAATTGAAATAACTCATGCACGCGTTGGTGGTTGACCACGCCTTCTAAACGAAAAACAATAATTAGTTAAATTTATTGTTATAAAGGAATAGAAACACGAAGAGTTCTACCAGCTTTACGTTATATTCAAATTCAACGAATGAGTAAAAAATAAAAGATTACCTGTCTTTCATCACGTTCGTTGACATAATTGTACAACTAGTCATGCGAATACCACATCACGATCATATAAAGAAAAAATATGAACAGGATGTGGGAAAAATAAATTGATAAATTTTTATGATATCCACAAAATTACCAGTTTCCCAAACATGTTCACGGTATTTCTAGATGCATTCAACTTGCGTTTAAGATTCATATTCATTCTAATAACCAAATGAGTAATTAATTTGGTTATTAGAATAAAAATGTTGCATATAGATAAAACTTAAATTTTATTATAACGACTGGTTCCTTGACTGACTGACTGACTCATGAGGATACTAATGTAGGTATGATGGAAAGAATGATTTGGACTCATAAAAATCCGCGTTATTAAGCACAGATATTACGATACGATCAAAACGCGTATAATAGACGCATAATCGCAATAACGGAACTTGACCTTAAGGATGCACTTGAGTCGATTGATTCTCAGACACCGTGTCGGTGACCGGGCGCCGGATCGAAACCGGACCCGACACCAGACAGTTACAACCCCAGCCGACCGAGACCGGTGACATGGGAGCTGAGTGTGAAGATGCCTTAATACTAAGTAATTATGATCAATAGAAAATTAACTGGAGAAAACTTTAATAATAAACTTTTCATTGACATGGAGGCATATATGTCCGCATTTCTCACCGCGTGTCTCACCCGCATACATCGACATCAGATAGAACCTAATCTTATCTGGAGTTGATCACTGATGTCCAGGTGGCAGTGGCCACTTACCATCAAACCATCAAATAGCCTGCACGCATGTTTACCTACTTCTTTGTTATAAGAACATGTTTTACCACGAAGACTTCCATGTACGTCAAAACAAATCATGATTCATATCTAACAAGTCAAGAAATTCAAACGCCACTTAAACAATACCAAACTAATCCTATTACATACTTGCAGTGCTAATTTTATTTATTCTTGAACAAGCCACAGGAGTTAACTTAGTAGAAGGGCGCCACTAACGATATTACAGGCTTGATATTACTCTAAGCAGTCTTTGCAAGTTTGTCGAACGTGTGAGATTTACATTATCGATAACATTGAAATTTACTTGAGCACTGCAGATTGCGGGTTTACTGAAGTTTGCTACGAAGAAAATTTCGCATCGTGATAGTAAAATTTCATAACGGCGTTTTATAGAGTAGTTCTCTTTAAACATGCTTAAAATCATATTTTATGATAAAAATTCTTACTTTTATTCTACTTTGGTATTTATTTTGGTCTTTTGAGTTATAAAAAATGTTTTATGTTAAATAAATACTTGATTCATAGACGGAGTCAAGAAATTTTATACGAAAATGGAATAGGTATAGGTAACAAAACATTAATACAAACTTTACTTACTTTTGGACTCGATATGAGGTGGTTGTCAATATTATTTTTTTGCTCATACGTTATAAAAAACCTGCAAGAAGTACCTAACTGAATAGAAAAGTAGTTTTTTTAGATTATAATCTTTATTTTAACCCATTATATTTAAGTATTAAACTCTACAATGTATGTGACTTCGTTGTATATGCACGGTAGGATCTTGAGCCAATGTTGTGGCAGCTTAGCTGATATTGATACAGGCACGATCATCCGCCATGTTCAGCCGCCAACAAAACAACAACCGTTTATTGTAGATAACTAACCCCGTTCAGCTCGGGTTGCCAGGTGGCCGGATAAAGCCGGACAAAGTTAGGCTTTGTGAATGCGTGCCCGGCCAAATTAAACGGTGTCCAGATTGTCATTTTGTTAGGCTTTTTTTAATTTGACTCATAACCTTGCAATTCAATTTACACATTCGATAAATAAATAAAAAAGTATGTCAGAACATACAAATTTTTATCGTAGGTTTGTCCTATTAACAATAAGACACAAAATTCTTAATAATTTAGGATGTCCGGTATTTTTACTCAAATGACTGACTGGTCTATCCGGCTTTAAGGTTTGATGACCTGGCAACCCTACGTTCAACTATGCTGCTTGTTAGATAGCGCATGTACTTATTATAATTGTGTGAGCGGTTATACTCGTTTTCGATTAGACTGTAATTTTATATTCAGGTACGAGAAAATTGTATTTTACCTTCCAAGTCTTACTTTCCAATATGTAGCCAATATAATGAATAGGTACTATACCCTATTGTCAGGATTTTTTGAACAAGATATTTAAAACAATTACCTGTAACAGGTATATAACCTTCTATCGTATGATAGATCCCATATCGCTCTTAAATGTATGGGTCAATTAACTGCATTATGCTGTAAGCAGCCAGAATCTTGAATCAATGTTGTGGCAGCTCAACTGATATTATTGCAGGCGTTTGCTCCAGTCCTCCGCAAGATTACATTATATTCTAAAACCGTGTTCTATGTGCTTGTGTAACGATCCATTATCTAATGTACTGTAAACAATGTTTACATTGATGGCGTTAATTTTATGAAAATGCTCTGCTCTTGTTAGAATTTATATGGGATTAATTTCAGTACGTCAAGCCAAAGTAATTAATTCCTTTTAAAAACCTTTTAAATTTTAAGTTTCTCGATAAACATTCCTTTTTACAGGATCATCAAAAATGTATCCACTTAGATTTTAATACGCTTCTTTTTCAAATCTTTTCTTGCTACCACATTTATTCTACGTGGCAAAAACTCCCATAAGGGGAGGCCTATGTCCAGCAGTGGACCTTAAAAACTACCTACTGGATTAATAAACAGAAAAGCCAATGTGCATCAGTGTAACATAACACAAGTGGGTCAGGCATTGCATCGATGCGAGCTCCGGTGAAGCGCGAACGATTCGCGGTCTTCGCGATCGGTCGCCAAACTCGCACGCTCTATTTGTGCTTGTTTGTTTGTTTTTTGCTTTACTACACGCACGGAAGTATTCCATAATTGCAACGTGCTCGTGCGATTTCGAAATTGCGTTTTCGATTCTTTTTGTATTGCGTGGATGTTGCAAAAATCTTTTGAAGTATTTTTTCTTATATAAGTACTTAAGCTCAAATTAAATAAATTTACATTACTGCAGAAAATACTGTGGTAATCGGAAAATGTCGTGATCACCGATTTTTAAACTACGTAATCAATCGTTTCTATTCAAAATACATGAATTTTATCAATATTTTACAATTTAAAATTTATAAATTATATTTTATTTAGCATAGCAAAGTTAAGTAATTTTTGCCGTTCAGTAACAACAAATTAACAATAAACACCAACTTGTTTACGATCCATGATATAAGCATGTTACGTAGACGCCTACCTAAGTTTAGAGTGAAACATTTTCTAATGTTTTCACCGCAAGCCCTTTGTGAAGTGAAAGCCACACGTATTATTACTATTTGCACAGTTAATTCTCAAAGTTAACAAGTTGGCGCACAAAATATGCAAAGTTTTCCTTTCACCGCCTACTTGAAATACGTAAATTGTTCCTTTCCGTACAGTACACATACGTTTAAGAAAAAGAAAGATACGATAATTTTGTAACACAATCACGATGTAAGAATGACCATCTTGTTCAACAGTCCCATATTAATAGGAATGTAACTAAAACTACACACGTAAGCAAATAAATAAACCACAGTTTAATCGTTAACTGAAACCAGAAACCACATTTATTTTATCAGAAGCTTTAATAATTTTAATAAAATGATTTATAATTTTTCCTCTTCCTTGTATTAATAAAAGGTGTTTCATTTTTTTCAGGCTGGGAGCTCAAGGGCTTACACTGTTACAAATTTTTCAATATCAGGCATTCATGGGAGAAAGCGGCGGAATTATGCCGAAGGTACGCAATTTCTTTTATTCACACTAATTATTTTTTCTTGGAACGACTGAAGTTTTATTTTAACCTTAATATTTGGGTAGAATATTTGATGGGTTGCTTACGAGTATTTTGGCTTTTAATGGTAAGAAAATATTTGTATAGACTATTGATTATTTATTTCCAGATATGGAAGCGAGCTAATGGTCGTCGACAGCTACACGGAAAACAATATGACATCAAGTATGGTGCCGTCTTCTCCAAGCAATAACCACTACTGGCTTGGACTCGCGACCGTCGACGACCTTCGAACAAACACACTGGAATCAGCTGCCGGTGCCCTTGTGTCCCAATACGCCGGCTACTGGGACCTAAGGCAACCGAATCCAAAAGACGGAGAGTGTGTGGACGTTCACGTCACTTCTGACAACCAGTCCTGGGAACTAACCACTTGCGAAACACTACTCCCGTTCATGTGCAAAGCTAATGCCTGTCCTGCAGGTATGTATTCTTTAAGGAAGTAACTTAACCTTTATATCTTCATTAACCTTAATGGTTAAACAAGTAGAACCTTTGTTAATTAATTGATTACCTACTATTTTCACGGTTTAAATGAAAACAATAGCTTAAAGCTCGATTTGTTTTTAGGAACCTTCCATTGTTCAAACGGAAGATGTATAAACGCAGCCTTCAAATGTGATAAGCAAGACGATTGTGGCGATGCTTCCGACGAAATGGACTGCGCTTCCGAATGTCACTTCTACATGGCCAGCAGTGGAGATGTTGTGGAAAGTCCCAACTACCCTCACAAATATCCACCATTCAGTGAATGCAAATGGACACTCGAGGGACCACAAGGCCAAAATATCGTTTTACAGTTCCAAGATTTTGAAACTGAAAAGTCTTTTGACACTGTTCAAATCCTTGTAGGCGGCAGAACCGAAGATAAATCAGTCAACTTAGCGACATTATCAGGAAAACAAGATTTATCTAACAAACTTTATGTTTCCGCTTCGAATTTTATGATTATTAAGTTTAGCTCAGATGGGTCAGTAGAGAGAAAGGGTTTCCGTGCTTCATGGAAAACTGAATCCTCTAACTGTGGTGGTATCCTTAGAGCCACTCCTCAAGGTCAGGTGTTGACGTCTCCTGGATATCCAAATAACTACCCTGGTGGTTTAGAATGCATGTACATAATTGAAGCCCAGCCAGGTAGAATCGTTTCTTTAGAAATTGAGGACTTAGAATTAGAAATGAACAGAGATTATATCGTAATAAAGGATGGAAATACACCCTCAAGTCCAGTACTGGCAAGATTAACAGGACCGGGTGATGAAAACGACAAAATGGTTATATCTACTACCAATCATCTTTACATGTACTTCCGAACAAGTCTTGGTGATTCTAAAAAGGGCTTCAACATGAGATACTCTCAAGGTTGCAGGGCAACTGTTATCGCAGCTAACGGAACAATATCATCACCTGCTTACGGCTTAAGTAATTACCCAAATAATCAAGAATGTATGTACAGGATTAAAAATCCCAACGGTGGCGCACTTTCGTTGAAGTTTAATGAATTTCATATTCACCCCTCCGACGTCGTGCAAGTTTTCGATGGATCGAGCACAAGTGGACTTAGGCTGCATTCTGAGAATGGATTTACAGTTAAGCCTAGAATAACACTCACAGCCTCAAGTGGGGAAATGTTAATACGGTTCGTGTCTGATGCACTGCATAATGGAATAGGATGGAAAGCGAGGTTCTCAGCAGGTATTGTAAATTTTAAAAGTCGGAATTTTTTTATCTCGTACACAGTGGAACTTTCTTAAATTCGATATAAAAGTTTTTTTTGTAATATAAAGATGAAAAATAGTCTCGTATCTACTATATAATTATGTTCTGTATTAATTTTTCAGATTGTCCACCTTTGAAATCGGGCATTGGAGCATTAGCATCTAACAGGGATACTGCTTTTGGAACTGTAATTACATTTTCATGTCCAATCGGTCAAGAATTTGCTACTGGAAAATCTCGCATTACAACTAAATGCTTAGATGGAGGAAAATGGTCAACTACATACATTCCTAGTTGTCAAGGTGAATAATAATATTGTATGACTATAATTATGAAGTTTAGATAACAAGTATTCATAAAGTCATTTATTATAAATTGCAGAGGTGTATTGTGGACCGGTACCACAACTTGATAATGGATTC
>DWMA01000774.1:0-10002 GCA_018252035.1 Urbanus sp. 3 SS-2014
GTTTGTCGTACGCTAAAGGTCATGTAACCTTTTTTTTTCGTCGTCAAAATTCCAAGCCAAGCCAAATTAGTAATACTAATTAGTTACTGATATAATCGATTATGAAATACCATTATCTACTAATGTATAATCGATTATGAGTATTAGTAACTACTACACATCTCGAATATGGAAATCACTCATGATCGCACACCTCTAATTTTTTTTCATATTGAACTGAAAATACTCGTAATAGTATGATATCAAATAACTCCAAAATGTAATTAGGGGTATATTGCACCATAGATTAAACCCTCCAATTCTTCGGTCTGTGGAGTGATAACTATTTGGAAGATTGAATACGCGTAACTTCATAGTAATTACCTACTCTTAAAAACGTTACATCTAGTTCAAACTATTAACTACGTGCTATCAAAAGGCGTATAAATATAATAGTGAACGATTATGAATAGTGCACGATTAGAGAATCGTTTCATATTATAATTAAATCCATTAACGATAATGATACTCGTATAATAGGCAGAGGCTTGTTTGCTCAATATTGATAAACAGTATAATTTTCAATAAATTCGCAATAATCATCTATGTCAATGATACTTTATATCGGTTTTCCGATGTACCAGAATTTGTATCATTGCATATTGCACCGATCCAAAGCACTCCGCATTTTATTACGATTTCACAAATAACGCGACATCGAAACGTGAATCCTTTTTAAATTTTAAAATCTAGCTTACATGACAAAGATATTGAATTCAAGAATGACGACTACAAGGATTGTACCATTACAACTTTGGAAGCAAAGAAATAGGTATATCACTGTTTTTTAACGAACAGTACAATGAAAATTACTTGCTATTGATAACTGATTGACCTATGATAACTACTAAAATAGGTAAATAAGTGATCTGACCACACCTGCTATTTCCAGCTAATAAGGCCAATTCCTTGGACCCAAAAGTTTGGACACCTGGAGTTGTGTAATTGGGTTAGGAATGTGCAAAACAAAATGTTCAGCCAAGGTTGTTTTCAGACAATACTACAAAGAAATGTAGGCCGAATGTCCACATGTTATCAATATTGTCATTACCCTTGGCCTTGTTTTAGCCTAATAATTAAATTAGATATTATCCATTGGGACTAAACACAGTAGATCACCACTAAAATTGGCTTTTAGGTTGGGTCACTTCTCTAAACCTATTATAGCGATAAATAGCCAGTCTAGCAGACAATATTACACTCTGTTACTTCCAACATTAAAACATTTTAAGCTGGCTTATTGAAATAACAGCACAATAAAATTTGAACAGGCAAACTGATCTATGGATTATTTACATTATTATTATTTATTATATTTATTTTTTTAATTGATGACACTGAGACAAAAATTTAAGGCTCTTTTGATATACAATTTCTTAATAATGACAATGCCATCTATCAGATATTAGCATACAGACTTTTACAACCTTAATCAAAATTAGTCGTTAAAAAGTTACATGATCCCAAACAAGTGGCCACAACAAACATTAAAATCAATATTATTTCCTATACCTACCAAAAGGAAAATGTCAATATATTAATTATACTAATGTACTTTGGAGTACCAAATTACATGATAAGTATATGGTGGGTATAGAAACACTCTTTGCACCAAATTTTTTTTTGGTCAAGGGCAGATTGAGTATACTCTACACTACATTAACAACAATTTAGTGAAGGCTATAAAATGTTAGATCATAAAAACTAAACATGCCTCTTTCATTAACTTTCATTGCAGCTTGATTTTATGGGTTATAAAAAATCTGGGGCTCCGGTGACTTCATCTTACACAGTGCATCACTACATAGTATAAAACAAAGTCGCTTTCTCTGTCCCTATATCCCTTTGCATGCTTAAATCTTTAAAATTACGCAACGGATTTTGATGCAGTTTTTTTTTAATAGATAGAATGATTCACGAAGAAGGTTTATATGTAATTTAATGCGTGCCGAGCCGCGGGAAAAAAATAGTTTTCGTATAAATAAATCAATTAGAACACTAACAAATAAATAAATGTATTTATTATCGGTGATAGTAACAAATTATCACTGCATCGGCACGGAATACCACTTACCAGTGAGTTACGCACTCAATAGATAACCGTGAAATAAAACTTTATCGCACGATAATAACTTTATATTGGTACCGTGATAACCAATACTCGCTACCTATAACCTACTTTATCTTTAATTAAATTCGTATTTTGATAACGAAGGTAATAAAAATGTACGCTTGATTTAGCTTGGACATAACAATATTATTAGAGCTTTAGAATAATAGAAATGAATTCGTTCTAATTGTCATTTGTTACAAAAACACATCGCAGAGTTTCTCAAAGTTGGGTATGCGTACCCCTCAAGGTACACCAATTAGTCGTAGGGGGTACGGACTAAGTTTACGAACTGACAGCTGCTTAATTTTAATAACCTCCCTTGCGTCTTTTTAACTATGCAGTAACATACGACTATGCAGTTCATTTCATGGTAAGTGGCAAAGTTTGTGCTACTTCTAACGAGTCTTAATGTCTCGCATAACCCATTATATCTAAAGCGAGTGTTTAAGGGATTCGCCGTGGTGTGGAAAATGTAATAGGGGTAAGTGGAGCTCGAAGTTTGGGAAACCCTGATACCTCGTTTAGCGTTAAACATTAAATATCACTTAGCACAAACAGCTATTTAACATAATATTCTGGTTTTACATACCTACATCGATTACAATAGCTTCGCCCTCGATTACAAATAAAATTACCTAAAGCAATGGCTGAAATAACGTTAATTAAATCAGTAGGTTGAGTAATTACCGATTTAATGGTAATGAGATATTTTTCAAGAACTGTAAGTAAAATCAAAATATTTTAATAAATTTTAGTAGATACTTATATTAAATTTAACTTCGTGGTTTTGACTGCGGCGACACCTCCTCCATATAGCTACTTAGGTAATGTTTATCCTATATTTATTAGAATTATACTATATTTATAGCATGAAGTTACTGTAAGACAGATATACTTACTCAGACTTTATTTAATAAAGTTTTTATAAAATTTAATTATTATTAATTGCAAAATTAATTAATAAACATACTTAAAAATATTTAGAAATGCAATTGAAATAATGCTAAATTCGACCTTATTAATGGTAATAAAATAAACCAAAAGATCTGAACTGACGCACCAATCTTCAACTTAAATATTGCGCAACAATGCACCGAGCAATGAGCATCTCACAGATGCAAGGTATGAGCAAAAATATTGATCGTGTAATCCTAATCCCTCGTGTTCCCCACGTTGTACGCTCCGAGGGATTTCTGCTATACTGACCCCCACTGAGCGAGTATTGTGTCACACGCAACGATACATTTTTTGTGCGTCAGATAGAATGGGTGACAAAAAGTCTTAAACTGAAGCAAAAAACGCCCACAGCTGATAAGCAACGGTCTCATCTTTGAATCAGTTACCCTTACAGAACAAACATAATGATCTTGTTACTTGCTACGTAATCTCATGCTTAGAGCGGCAACCGTATGTTTACCACGCATTTACAAAAAGTTTTATTAACTTGGAATGTTTTCCACATGGGTAATTATTAAGGACCACTCCCGCCCATGGGATACATGAAATACCAACTATTAAAGCAGTATGCTACTGATCTTAAGAACCCTAGGAGATGTTGGTTACAAAACTTGTGTTACTATTGGTACATTTGAAGAGTTGAGGACCATATTATTGAAATTCCTCATGTAAATTTATAAATGTGCCTGTATTACACTCTTCAAGTAGAGCTCTGAAAGTCAAACTACTTAAGTTTGTATTTCACTGTGTTAAAATGCCAATGGCTATATAAAATGATGTGTAAACGATGAAGCAACCAGTATATCGCAAGTAACCTAGGATTTGTGATTATCATCTGGTATTCAATGTAAAACCTTTGAAACTTGACTACATTATGCATGTGTGGCCTCTAAGTTGACGTGAGGCAATGTGAGGGCCGGATTCAAAATCAGTTTTGTAATCCGACCCTTTTGTGTTTTCAAGTTACGCAACACTAGTTTTCAATGCACTTTCGTGAGAAGTTCTATGCTACAGAGGCTAGACGGCAAGCTGCATTTAGCAGTTCTGGTAAATTTAAAACATCTTCAATCAGAGGCCTATCAGTGGTTAAAACATTTGACAGTATTGTTTGTTCTCGTAGCTTCACCAATCGACACTAGTGAATTATGACCGCGTTTGCTACTGTCTTCGTCTTAATTAGCAGAGAGAACATTATGATAGTTGAGTTATTACCCAATACATTTCTTTTCTTTTTAATTTATTTATGCACACAAAATATATGACAAGCGAAACCTTATAATATAAATTTAGTGCATAGGTACTTTTATACTGCCTTCTCCTTTTTTACATACTGCAACAAATTAATTAACTTTTAATTTATATAAACATCCTTACCTGGCGCTAAGTTTCCTCTAGGCTTGGCTCCGAGGATGGCAAGGTTCACATTCGCTTTCCTGCCGTCGATGATTGGGTTTGGGTCCTTGCAAGCGCGCTCCGCCGCCGCCCTATCACCCATTATTACCTGTGAACAAAAGATAACATTTAGTTTTTCGTTTGCATTACCAATAGCAAAATAAATTCCAAATTTTAAATCAGGAACAATCTTAATCAATCAGGGATATCTTAATCTTCCTATAAATCGTCAACTTTGTCAAAAGTTTTCCTGACCTCATTAGAAGTTGAGCGTTCACTTCTCTAAGTACC
Source organism: Urbanus sp. 3 SS-2014 (assembly GCA_018252035.1). NCBI lineage: Eukaryota > Metazoa > Arthropoda > Insecta > Lepidoptera > Hesperiidae > Urbanus > Urbanus sp. 3 SS-2014. The sequence goes on from DWMA01000774.1 coordinate 4,793, forward strand.
TACTACAACTACATGGCTTCACTATCATTACATACCTACTCGTAGTATAAAACAAAGTCGTTTTCCGCTGTCTGTCCTTATATATGCTTAGATCTTTAAAACTACGCAACGGATTTTGATGCGGTTTTTTTTAATAGATAAAGTGATTCAAGTAGAAGATTCACAGGTAATTTAATGTGTGCAAAGCCGCGGGCGAAAGCTAGTGTAACATAAAAATCAACACGCATGCTAAGGTTTCCAACCGAACCCTTATCGTGTCAGTTTGTAAACTAGGCTATTACTGGTCTCTTTTACCAAAGGAGCTGGAAACCAGCAAATTAAATAGAAATTATTAATGAAACGTAGCAGTGTTCTGCCCCTCTAGGTTATTCATGTCAATGCGTCATGTCTGTACTGTAGCTTTCACGTGCCTAAAGCACTTTACGACAAGGGTCAGAAGCCACAATAATGCTATTACGGATAATCTTAACTTGTATCGTATTAGTTTCCGATTTCAGTTTTCCAGGTCTACGAAATGAGCTATCTACGCATATTTTGATGAACACTGTATTACGGTCGTTTGCGAGTTTTAAATTATTCGTATAATGTTAATGAACCTGAAGAAGGTACTTTTCGATTTTATAAAAACGAAAAGTGGTCAAAAAATACTTTTAATCTAAAGTGAATTTTTGCACGTAAGTACTAACCTTGGGCTTTATCGTACCTACGATAGGATAGTGGTTGAAATAAAAATTAATTGATATTGTAAAGCTATTAAATCGAAAATATCATTGAAAAATTCAATCTGGAAAATAGACTAAATATGCATTGACCCAAAGCATTGACCATGCATTGATCGAACTAAGAAGCGTACTTTTGGAAGTCTATTTTTTTCATAATAACAAGTGAGGATAAGAAATATTTTATTTCAAACGTAAAAAAAAACGTAGATAATTAATACATTAATTATTTACCAACTAATACTATCCTTATTTTAGTGAATAGGGCTATTACAAGATACATATATTTTTTGATTAAGCATATATATGATTTTGTACCAAGTCCTTATTGCGTAAATGATGTTTTTGTTTGGTATGATCTCATTACAAGCTGTAAGCTACAGTTACAAAATTAAGTAAACGTGAATTATTTAGTTGCTATTGAATCAATTTTAATACACATTTTCATGTAACAATGACGTGGTTCCGTCATTACCTATTGAAATGTATGCAAGAGACGCAGGTCGCCACCTCGCTCCTCGACCATCGACCACTGCTGTCTGACCTCCGAACACTGGGCCCATAAATGACAATAAATGCAAAACAGAGACCAGCATAGACTGGACGGTATACGTGGAACGGTGGAACATCTAGACCGAAGCCGATAGAAATGAAGTAAATGTGATGACCTCCAGATATCGAAGGTCTAATGACACTATGGTCATTTCTTTTCAATCCTTGGCATTTGAATTTTACAGTAGTATGGTAAAGACGAAGTTATATCTTTATTCTTACTTTTAATTGTATCGCAAAAAAAAAGATGGTTATCGGTGAGAATAATATTCATGAAACACGAATTGAACCTATAACGTCAAAATGCCACTATAATTATATTTTTAAACACAAAAGTACAATGTACAAAAGGTACAATGTACCTATCTTTATAACATTCACTCTCATGATCATTTTTTAATGTCTAAAACAGATTTTTTTGCATAGTCGGTATTATAGGTTTTCCTAATATGTTATTATTTAAGTTCTATGAGCACATAGATACCAATATAAGAAATATATGTACCTATAAGTATTTGACTAGCCGGAGATGGAACCTAAACTCACAGGGTTTATTACCTATGTTATACTAATAAAAAAGGTAGATATAGCTACGCTATGGACTTACACTATACTCATCAAAGATATAAAATAATATCCTCTTGCATACTTTTCGATTTACTTATCATAATAACAATAAATAAAAAAAGTTTTTTTCAGTTTAAGTCTAGTCCCTGGAACTGCAAGTAAATGCACCTAACAAAATGTAATCAGTAGTTTAATCGAGGCGCGTATTGCTAAGCGAAACGCACGGTAAAACCGAGTTAGGCACGGTTGTGATAAACTTATCGGTCTAACTGTGTTTGTTTTGAAACTCCTGTACAGTCTTAATTCCATTATTTGATTATGAACCGATAATGATATTTTGTGACAGCAATAAAACGTGATATAAAATAATAGTGCCATGTATTGACGATTAAATATAAGTTATTTAGGAAAAACATGGATAAGTAAACTTTAGAGGAATTGTGAGAAGAAACTATCATAATAAAATATGTAGGTACAAAACCCTATTTGTCCTACGTTCTTAAACATGTAGGTAAGGTAAACGAATATGTGTAGATTAATTAAATCAAAATCATTGTATCATACGAGTATACCTATAGGTACATACATTGCCTTCAAGCGGAACCAATGTATTAAAAAGAAATAGGTATTTTAATTAAGTAAAATAATATAAGTTACAAAATACTCGTATAATTTAATATTTGTAATACCTAATAGATGTTTCATTATTCATATTGGTATTCGATAATAATAGCCTACAATAACATGTAAATGTGCACAATAATAATATTGTTAGGATATCGTGACGTATTCTGCATTAAAAGAAATATTGTTCCATGTTCTATATAATCAGAAAGTGTGCATTTCTCTATAAAAGTTTTTGATTTAAATAACGCAAGTTGGTCTAGCATGGGCGTTTATTGTCATTAAAACATCGGAAACTTACCAATGTTCTTTTTACAATACCAATTTTATCTTTAAAAATAAACGTTTAGCTATGGTACAAAAGATATATCCAATCTTTTGTACCATAGGTAAAAAATTTAAGATTAGAGAGACGGGATAACAAGTAGGTAGAGGTACCTAACGTTAGTCTAGTTGTATAGTTCATTTTTCTATGGGACCTTAAACAACAACAAACGCAATAACACACTTTCTAGTAGATAACTAGATAAGGCTACTAAAATATGCATGTAAACATGGCCGCCGTGTGATCGCTACTTTATTGTCTTGCACTTAAGTGGGATCGATTTTATTATGACCAGTGACATTACGTTGATTAAAATGGGTTAACGTTAATTTACGTTACGGCAACGTCAGTAATTTCTTGACGATTAAAATATGCGTTTATAAACTTTAATTTTATGGTCTGAGAAGCAAATAGTTTCATATATTTTTCATAGCGATTGTTGTTATAATTCATCTTGGGGAGAAAATATTTTATTACTGTAACTTATAAAGAAACAAGTACCTATAATGTATTGGGTGCTCGAATTTAAAGTTACAGGTGGCGAAACAAAAGATGACTGAAAAGTGACTATTGTTACTGAACACTTGGCAGCAACATACGCTTTGTTCATACATAAATACTTGTAGATATACTTATATGAGGTCGCATCTAGCTATGACTTTAGTACCTACTGCAAGTTAAAAATGCAAGGGTATATTTTGGATCTACCTCTATTTCTATAACCTACAATCGAAATTGCACATAAAATTAATAACAATGGATATAACTACGACTACGTAACAAATTATACTAAAACTATTTACATTTTTGTTAAATCTTAATCAGAAACCTAAAATACCTTAAAATAATTGCCCTTTAAAGTAAAAGGCGGAAAGAAGGAAATAAAGCTTATCAGTAAAAAACAAACCGTAGAAAGTGTAAGTCGTTAAACGGCTATTAACACACTAAACTCCTTTTAGTTCCTGCCTTCCTGCCCAATACACATTTGCATAATTCCGAGGAATAATACGTGGCAATAGTAGAGTTAGACCGTTCACTCGCATACTTACGCGTATTTTGATTTTATGCAGGCATCCTAATTATTACAAAGCTAAAGTAGATTTCTGCAAGCTGTAGCTCTTCTCTTGAGGTATTTTTATCGCGAATCCCCGTCCAAGTAGGTTTAATAAATAGCATTCGATCTAGCATGAGTACAATAATTGGTGTAACGAACAATTAGGATGCCTTATTTTATTTTTTGGATTTAACAAACATAGCTCTAGTAAATAGGTACCCTCGAAAATGATACCTACATAAGAAAATGGTCACTGTTTTAGTATTACAAAAGAATTACTCGTAACACTGGGTATTAGGTAAATAGAATAAAAGATGTATTGAAATTGTGCTTATATTTGCATCGTGTAGTAGACACGACAGTGCTATAGATACTGCCTAATATAAGCCAACTCTTACAATGTCATATTTAGGTTTATTGTTTTAATAGAGTGTTCTCTATTAGAACTAAAAAGAAACTATTTTTGTCTGTCTCATGTCTCTATGTAAATTTTAAGATCGCTAAACATACTTCTACTTCTACTAGGTAAGCTAGCCCAAATATTTATAAAATCTAGACTATTTTATTTAAATACTTACTGATTTTATGTTCAAATATTTTTGCAGAATTACCATTGCCACTTTCGATTTCGTACAAATTCGAATAATGATTGCTTAAATAAAAATATTTCGTAAATGCTGCAATCGTACTTTAACTTCACGGACGTTTGACGTAGGTAACCTACCAACAATACTACAGTTTAGCGGAAATAATTAATTTATAAACCACTCACTTATCTACGATAGCAATCAATGTCTGACATTGTTAAGGATTGAGACTTAAAAACGACTCAATTATAATAGACTTAGTATATAATTTTTTTCATAAAATAATAAATATCAAGGGTCATAGTCTACCGCCCTGGCCAATTAATGCTTGGTTAAAAAATATATGAAAATATGAAAAACTTTCGACCATATTTCTACACGGTATTTTTTTACATCGCTGTATCATTAAAACGAATGCCACGTCCTACGTTTATAAATAAATACTGGAGTCCTTAGATTTGAACTGCATAATATATGAATGATATACCTAAGTATCGTAGATGCCATGTGCACACAAAAACGAGCACAAGCGCCCAAACGCAAAGGGGACAATTAAAAACGTCATTTACTTCTGCCCGAGTGGGAATAGAACCTGAAAGTCATCAGACCCATGTCAAAGGTCAGAAATTGATACCAATATATTATTCTAATGATATTTCTGACGACCCGGATGGCGCAATGGTTAACACGCCGGACCGCTAACCTGAGGGTCCTGGGTTCGATTCCCAGCGAGGCGGAAATTTGAATGATGAGTTTAAATTTCCGTTCGTGGTCTGGGTGTG
>DWMA01000775.1:0-10000 GCA_018252035.1 Urbanus sp. 3 SS-2014
GGTCACGCAGCTCCTTCTGTACTTCGTCCTTCCAGCGGTACTTGGGACGGCCCACCGGACGGCGTCCACCCGTCACCCCCAAGTACGCTTGCTTCACAACACGATCCTCTCCCATTAAGCATCATCACATCTCCCAAGCTGGATATAACTATAACCATTATTAAGGTATATTATTATTTTAAGGATCTTGTCATATCAAAATATACGAAATGAGAAGAATAAGTAGACAACAAAATTAAAGCGCAAAATGAATTTTGAATTTACTGAGAATTTCCACCTGCCAACCTTTCATAAACAAGCTATGAAATAATGATGTTATATCCGTAAGAACCGATAATAATTCCGTTAAACACGAAATCTACAAACATTTTTCTTACCGCTGTCAACAGCCGTCAAAAATCTTGAGTAACGGAAAATCGTGGAGTGGAAATGGAGTTTTCCGTTCCGTTCCGAAATATTTGGGTGCTAGGAACTGTCAGGAATTTCTTCGGGATCCCCTGATTGACACGGGTAGCTTTCTTGTTACGCTCGGCTGAAGTTCAGTTTAAATCGTGCAATTACTACCTGTTTGACCGTTTCGATGGATGAACAGGGGATGGGCAAAGTAAACCCTTTCGCAATATTGAGGAACATATTTGGATGAAAGCTTAACACCTAGTCGAATCTTCAAACGATGTAGGTATAGTTTGGATTACTAAGAATGGTCTGACAATTGGAAAAGTCATCTCTATGATAAGTAGTATACATAATTCGCTTTCAGTTAAGTTAGTATGAAAGCTGACGATTTTGTTAAATAAATTATCTATGTAGTCCGACGCCGGCGGCACTACCGCCGCGCGGCGGCACTATTTCTGCCTTATAACGGCAGTGTTAAGCAGTACTGTGTTCTGGTCTGAAGGGTGTGATAAAGGAAACATATTATGTAATTATCCGAGGCGTTCCAACTCAGTCCTCAGGGGGTAGCAACTTATTTGTGGTCAACCTCATGTAGGACCTTGATCTTATCTGAGGTAGATTACAGATGTCCATGAGCGGCAGTGGCTACTTACCATCAGATGGACTGCATGCTCGTTTGCTACTTAATAATAAAAAAAGGTTTATATCTCAGTGCAGAAATGGGATTACTTTTCGCATGCATGATTTAATTATGTAGGTATATATCGTTGACACTCTATATACTCTCTCTATATCCCCTAAATGACGATTTTGATCCCAATATACGAGTTTTCATTAGGTTCGTTTTAAATTGGAGCCTGTAATAAGGATATATCCATATTTATTGATCAAGATTGCATGTTGCACCTTCAAGAACTCTTTACAAAACATTGTTAAAATAATTGCTTACCTACTGCTTACTTATGTAAATATAAGTTTATCTTGTAAGTGAAATTGTAATTTCTTGAGACAATAAAGTTCTTTAAATCGATTTTATTAACTTTTTTGGCTCTCATGTTTAGTATTATTAATTATTGTTTATTTTAACTATTAATTTGTTTTTCCTTTTGTTTACTGCTTCACCTATACCTTTAGTATTTTGCATATTCGTGTTGTTCCGCCTTTATAGCTAGCATTCGCGTGGAATACCTTTAGGGACATGAATTTATACGGGACTTTTTTGGTTGCTTTGACACAAGAATTTAGGGATTTCTGGTGAATATTTTTACTTACTTGATTCTTGCTGGTCAAAAAGGGTCTGATGGATGTGTTGAGGTTCCTTTTGTGACATAATTTATGTGTTTAGTTCGTACGATATTTTATCTTATGGCCTAAAAGGAAAATATTGTTATCTCAGAAATATAGGTCTGGAATATAATAGGTAAGAGCTCAGCTGACCTACTTGTAGGTCATCTTTGAAAATCCTGCTTTCTATGTAATCATCATTCTGGCTTACAATAGCAACTTATGTATCTGTCTGTATATTTTACGCTTAAATTATTGTTTTAAATATGGATCTGGTTGGTTCTATACTTTTATTTATGTAATCCTACGTATGTTACGAATCCAATCAAAAAATATTACGAGCGAAGACCATATATTTTGTTATTAAAATATTTCGCCCAGTTACTTCCGTATGCGGTCATAAACCAGAACATCAGTCTTTATTAAAGCCACAGGTGTGCATAATTCAGACAAAAATATTACGTGGCAATACATCTATGGGCATCAAGGGTACCGCTAAAATATTGCGATAGCGAAAAAAAAGCGAATCATCAGGCATACAGAATTGGGGTTTTGTTTTGTCTTTTATCTCTTACAATGATCAGCTTAGGACCCACGCATTAGCTAAATTGGTCACGCAATTCACGTTCTTAAATAAATCACAATAAGGGTGGCTATGCTATGTACGTTTCGGGTTTTAAGTTGTACTCCGAGGATGGGTGTTCGTCGGGAAAACATAAAGTTCTTTTTATGTGCAAACATGGTTCCTCATAAAGATACTACGTGATATTTTTGACAACAGCTCCCGTGGAGGACTTTTGGTGGAGGAATGAAATGTTAAACAATGTCAGACATCTGTTGGATTATATCTGGTTAGTGTAATGTAAGAAATAGCTGAGTTTGAGGATTTGCTAAAGGATTTAGGTCTAGGAATTGCTCGTGCCTAAGATAAGTAATATTGAGTAAGAGTTTTGTCGTTTAAGCAATATAGGTAGGGTATCGTAATTGAATGCTGAATCTGAATCTGTAGATATATTAAGCGAATACAGGATGTGTAGACGAATACGAATAGAGTATACAGGGTATTAAGTAGATCATGACATAATAAGAAAGATTTTCAATATGCTATTCTCGCTCTAAATATGTTATACGTGATATGTGTGTTGTATTATAATATTTTTATATTAAGGTATAAGTTATCACGACTAATTCTAGTTGAACATAAAAGGAAGGATTAAGAGTTATAGATCTCTCATGTCTTCAGAAATAAACGTATATATTTTAATTTATTTATCAGCGGAAACTTATAAGAAAGGTTTTTACGAATATTCAGGTTTTAAAAGCTTAAATAAACCCTTTCCTAAATATACCCATACCTGATCTAAGCTCCATCTGTTGATTATATAGAAATTGTAGTTTCAAACATATTGAGTTCTTATCAAAATGAGGTAACGCTAATATAAAGCTTTATCCCGATGAAATATAATCCTATTTTAAAATAAAATACTTAGAATTTTATACAGAGCTTTGACTTATTAAGGTCACTGGTATTAAACAGAATGAAATAAATAGAAACGAACATAAAGCGTTCCATTTTATACCTATTCAAAAGAATCTCGTTGGTCAATTAAACATTATTGATAACAAATCCGACAGTAATATCACATCTCAGAAAAGCGAAATTTAATTAAGAAATGAAACAGCATAAATAATTTACGAAGCAATAACTGAAGAACATTTTCTATTAACTTCCTACTTTTTGATTTTGTACCATTCTGAACCTTATTCTATTAATAAGGAAAGTTGCCTTCCTGTGTTCTTCAGGATTGTATCGATTGAGACCTAGATACGAAACCTATCAAGTTCCATACAATTGTTCAAAGTAGGTAACGATGTGATTAGTTTTTGGAACGTCTCTAACAGTCCTTACTTTCACGATTTTGAGAACTTGTTTAACCGTATCCTAGAAACTATAAGCGAATATTTTATTTACTTTGAAAATTATTATTATCTCTATCTCCATTATGTATTTTCTAGAACTATCGATAGTGGTATTAATCATAGAAATCTAAACAGATGCTACTACTGGCTAGGGATAAATAAATTTTAATATCAATCAATCCCTCGATCAATTTTATCCTATACGTATGTCTATGTATATGGAACAGTTCAGTTTCTTGTTTTCCAATATAACATTTAAAATAAAGACTGGTGGCAAAAATTTATGTAATGATAAAAAGACACTCGTTCTTGGTGAAACGAGTCGTTAAAAAGTAAGCTGAAGGTAGGAAGGAATTCTCTGGCATGTAACTGATGAAATTCTGTGATGTTGCAAAGTATTCGAAAGGTTGACGTAATAGTAATTTTGAAGTAAGTAATAAAATTTTAAAAGAAATTATGAACTAAACATTTACCTATATGTACATGTATGTAAGCATGATGAGCAATAAATGATTTTGATTATGATTACCTAATCGATGTTATAATGAACTGAATAACTGTCATGTATACCAACTTTTCTACAAATTACAATCCATATTGGAAATCTCTAAAAGTTCGCGTGGAATGTAAAAATATTTCTTTACCCAAGTAATAAAATGCTTTCATATTTAATTAAAAAAGCAAAATCGGTAAGAATTCTAGATTAAAAATATACCTACTAACTTCATGACATCATAACTATAAAATAACTGAATAAAGACCGTTCCACTCAGGAAACAAAACATATAAGCCAGGCATCGTAAAACTGAATTCAGGCGTTTTTTCAGGCGCACCAAACAATCCTAAAACGATCGAAGGCTTTACTACAGTTTTAAAAGTACATTTAAATTTTATGACTTTTCCGTTTTTATTGATATTATCTGCTTCTGAATGGAAAACCGAGCGCTTCTGTTTAAAATGTGTTTTTACTTTTACTTTAACCTTTCGCTTTGAAGCGACCTTTGTCATCGCTTTGTTTCAATTGTCCCTGTTTCTTTACCCATTTGATTTGTTTAAAACACCTTCGTTTTCTTTGTCAATCGACCTTTTGTTTCCTTTTTCTCGTTTTGTTTGAGACATTTTAAATCTGTTGAAGTTATGGAAATATATTTTATGGTGTCAATTATTTTGATTTGTTTCGCTTCCTTATTTCATGTTAATAATTTACGTAATATTATCATTCAATCTGTGTCAGAAAAGTAATAAAAATATACCTTTATATTGTTTTCCCATCCCAGTTTCGAATCTCAGCTACGGTAATATTTTCAAAGATCCATTTAAGAAATTAAGTAATTCTAGTTTAATCGAAGAACAGAAATATCGCAAGGATACCTGTACCTGTAAATTGCAATAAATTTGTATATAACGTACCAACTTTTAAAATACCTTTACACAATACAAAACCGCAATACTTATAAGATTCTATAATCCTGGTTGATAAAAAGTCCTATTATATAGTACTTATTACTAAAGCTAGTGAAAGACAATAAAGTTTTAATGATGTCAAGACAAATATAGCAAAAGCCACTGGCAACGTTATATCAGAGTGAATTAATTACACTCAAGATAACTCACGCAAGACATTACCGATACAATCTTTCTATAAGCTTAATAGAAACTATCTGTCCCGCTCGCACAAATAACAAAATACAAATAAGAGAGTGACACAGCATTCATCAAAGAGGGTGTCCGAATGATTGGGACAAGAGCTTCTTAATTAACACTATGACGAACGACGTCAATAAAAATAAAAGAAAGAAAGGATAATGAAACGTCTTTGTCTGCGAGATAACTTAGGAACAGGGATAAAGGCTCAAGTCACAAAAACTCTTAATGAAGAAGAAGCGAAGTGTTTTAAATTCGTCGTAAAGGACGCCATCTGCTAAATGCACTTCATTAAAACGTGCTCACTGTAGCACCGTTGGGCGACGACTGACACCCGAATAAGAAATTCAAATTGCGGCGGTCTTTTTCGAATTTCGAATGCAATTTTCGTGGCGTCTGAACTTGGAGAAAATGAGATCCGCTAAGTTGTTAAAACGTTCCTTTTTTGAATTCTTTATGATGAAAGCGCTGAGGTTACAGTTATATTTGCATGTCATAATTCCACAAAATGTGTTAGGTCATTAAAATGTATAAAATATGTACCTATGTGATTTAAATTGTAATTTATTTAGTGCTATCTCACAATTTATGCAAACTTATTATGTTGCAAAGATTATGAACATGATTTTATTTTCAAAATAATCACAACAGATAATAAAACTATTACATAATAAATTCTTTTTTTTGGAACGAGCTGATCCCCGCGGTTTCACCTGCAATAAAAAAGTAAAAAGGAATACATATAGAGACATAGATGACATCCCGCGCTCCCGCGGCGGCCACCATATGCGCGTGGCGCGCGCTCTATTGCTTTTTCCAAAATTAAAGTAGCCTATGTTACGCCTTAGACCTTCAGCTATCTGCCAGCGAAAGTCCCCTCATAAACACAAGACCCATAACGTTTTCAAAGTTCCTTTGTAAGTTAAATTAAACTTTATTTCTAGTCTGGATTGTAATACTAATAATATATTTTCATTGAGTTCAGCTGAAACAGGAAATTTCTAAAGTTTCACTGTCTTGCGTTTATCTTTAAAAAGAAAACGTTCGGCGTCTCTTTGCATTTTATATTCATAATTATTTAGTGTGATTGTGAGATGACGATTTCTTGACAATGCTTTTGTTTCATACGTGACGAGTAACTATTGAGCCTAGTTCATTACAGAAGAAACGCATCGCATCGAAGCACATTAATCATTTATTCATAGTGCTTCTATTTCAGCTGAATCAAAACGAATTTATTACAGATCGTCATAGAAGAAGGACGAGGTAGAAGGAAAAAGGAAGGCTCGTGACTGCACGAAAGGCAGCTCGTATGAAGTAATGTTCTCATATAAAATACTTATTTAAATCTCCTACATGCATTTTCTCTCCCCGCGTAGGCTGCAACATGCCGAGTCGAATAGAAACGCATCGGGAAGAAAAATATAAAAGATAGTGTTTGTTATTAATTTTAGATACAATTCAACATTTATTCATACATTTTAATATTTTCAAATTCGTTGCTACTAAAAAACACCGTTTTAGTTTATAATTTTGTCACGGAATAGAGCCTTAACACAGATAGTGAACGTTCCCTCTCAATTAAGGGGAATGGAAAGAGGAATCTTTGTCAGACGCTTTCCGGTTGACTTGTCATTTGCACTTTGATCTCCATCAGAAACTTTGTCGAGACACTTGAGTACATCAATGTATTCAAAACTAGCTTCTCTCGCGACTTCATATATCGTAATTTATATATCTTAGATGGTATTCAGAAGAGTAACAACATCTATATTATTATTAATGGTTTCCATTCTAATGTTTTCTTGTTTTACTATTCGTTTGTTTAGTATGTCCATAACTAAACACATTTTCCTAATTCTATGAAATCTAAGACAATGGATTAAGCTATATAGGTACCTATAAACAAGGCAAGATTGTTGAGCAAATAAGAAGATAATAGACCAACAGATTTATTATTCTCGTGGATAAGGATAAAATACAAACAAGTCTGTATTATATTTCTGTAAGAGTTTGTCGATATTATATTATTAAAAATATACCTAATTAATTCGACAAACGTGGTTCCCTGGTGCATGGTAGTCGGACACAGATGATTCGAGGTTCGATTTTTGGTTAGGAACCTATTAGTATTTTGAGGTATACCTTCTGGATTTATTTTCGCCCAATAACTAGTTTTTGTGCGTATTCATCGTATCCAAAGCACAATGATGATGATGATGATGGTGAATGATTATGAACATCGTTATTAACTTTCCCTTTTATTTTCCATCATCCAAATATCCTATTTGTTTTATACAGCATCCTGACGTCACCAACTTTATATGAGTAATAAAATAATAAGATTTGCGCCTAAATTTATTCCACCCAAACCTCTTTCTAGAAATAATTCGCCCAAAATTTTTGGCAGCGTTACCTAAAATCGTCGGCAAAATTATTCACTTCCTTATCAGCGTTGAATCTAGCATCGCATAATGGCTCTATTTTATTATGTAAATGGTTGAAAGCGAATTTGCCACTTTCGTAACGTATATTCAATTTCCCACCTTTTATTCGTGACCTTCGGAGATGAGTGCAGAATATTTCCGCCAAATCGAATGGAAAAATCGTACCCGAGGGTCTGACAAACTTTAAGGGTGTTTAACGGTCATTGGGTCTGGGTCCGGAATAAGAGGTCACTTACTCCGTGATGGACTTGGTCGTTTAATCATTTGCATCTTTTATTGTAATTTTATTTGACGCTCTATTTGTCTATCTATGTCTATTCTATATTCTATTATATTTATTCTACGTCTATTTCATATTCTATATCTATATCTATTTGTCTACACTATCTTTTGTCTGTTTTAAGTGGCATGTGAAATACTTTGGGATAATTTTCAAGAGTTGTATTGTGTTTTAAAGCTTATAAAAAACATATTTATAATTATCGAAAGTTCAAGATATAATATTTTTGTTTAGGATTTTTGGTCTTGTAGGATACTTACGATAGTATAAGGAAGGGAGGCAGGTATTGCGTTCCAACTCAGTTCTCACGGGTAGCACCGTATCTGTGGTCAACCTTAGGTAGGACTTTGATCTTATCTGGGGTTGATTACAGATGTCCATGAACCGTAATGGCCACTTACCATCAGATGGACTGCATGTGCATTTGCTACTTCAAAACTATACTATATGTAACTTAAAAAACTTGAATCTGTCTCAATTTAATTTTTGTTATTAGATAGCAGTTTTTAACCTTAAGATCATTATTACCACGCTCCTGCTGGTATTAATATTGAATTAATATGCTTCAGTATCAAACCTCTCCCCGTCCCTCTGATGTGATTCCGCGATCAATGCCAGTCTGAGGGACAGGGAAAAGGTAGCGGTAAAATTATAATATATGAATAGTATCTGTACTGTAAAAACTACTGTTAAAGATTACGAGTATAGAAAAATAACATACGTAGTGCGTACACAATTTTTTCATACACGTTTCATATATCTGTGTTCACGCAATAACGGACTGTTCCTTCAGGCGAGATTTATGTACTAGTTTGGAACAGGATAAACTCATGTAGACATGATTTGATATTTTCATAACTGTTGTTATACTACTGTTGTAGAATGTTCCAAAAGTCGGTACAGAACGACTTGTACCTACAACTTTATTGGATTGTACAAGAATGTTGGAAAGATCTGTAGATCTATGATTACTTATAGTTAAATCGTTTTTTTTTCTATTTTTGAGATACGTAACTAAACCATCTGTAAGGTCTATCCTTTCGTCTTGCTGCATTAAAGTACTGTTGTTGCTGTCGAAGGGAATTAACTTTTTTGATGTTTTCCCCTCAGTCTATGGAAGCAGCAATGTTACCTAAAATCATTCAACCCCAAATAAGATTAAAATTAAGATTGCTACTCCTAATGACTAAATCCTCTAACTAGTCTCAGTGGCTACTTCTATTTAAAATAACTAAGCGTATTATACACAATAATTTTTCCAAACTTTACCAAAACCTCAACTCCTTTGAACGGTGCCAAAACATTAATCCACATGATTGCTTTCAGAATGTGAATCAACAGGCATCATGAAAACTTATCGGAAAGTTGCCGAAGACGAATCGTACCAATTATCTTAAGATTAAAATGATTGCGGATATGAAGACGCTAAAACTTTGCAAGGTAGAATGGTTCGACAACCGCTACACTTATTTCCAGCGTGAAGAAGTTCTTGAAATCAGGTGAACAGTGTGGTTGTAGAATATTCTAGATGGAACTATGTTCTTTATGAAGTTTAAGTAAGTGGTAGGACCCTTAGTCCTACGTAGGTCTTCAGGGGTAGCAATGCATTTGTGGCCGACCTCAGGTAGAACTGTGATTATATCTGGGGTTGATTACAGATGTCCATGGGCGGCAGTGGGCAGTATAAAAAATCGAATTGAATGCTATTCAATTTGGAATTGAACCATTTTTATAAAAAAAAATGACAATTATTACTTACAAGTTTTTGAAAAATTGTGTTTTATAATTATGTATTTGAGTTAAAGTTTGCACTAGAATTGCTTTTCTTGAAGTATTTCTTGAGAAATTCTTATAAGAAGTAAGTGGCATCCTTGGACAAATTTTATGAACTATTATAGTTACTTATGTATGTAATAATTATAAAAACAGTACTGTAAAATGATAAATTGATACTTCCATGAACCAAATTAAAGCCGTGAATTTGAGAAGCGCTAAGTGCTTTGCTCTGAGTCTGAGGTTTTACCAGGAA